>JAVDBV010003251.1:0-15915 GCA_032619315.1 Piper longum
AACCAGTCCAAATGTTCTCTTTCATTCTTGTCCATCATGTACTTTTTCAAGAATTCCCACAGGGAGCCATCTATTCCTTTGGCCTTCAAGTATTTTACAGCCGCCCTGTACAAGGTCTCTTCCAAGTTCCTGAACAACAAAAAAGTTGGACAACTTGTTAAATTCGACGTCTAGGCAACCATGAGTTGTATAAGAAACAAATGCCAAAGGTTTTACCAAATTTCAGGTCCTTCATATTTTTGTGTATCCTCCTCTAAAACTTGGTGGGATTGAAGAAGCATCCCCTCAATATCAATACCCTTTAAAAATATACAGATTCTAAATTCTAAGTTCGTGTTTTCCCCTTTATCAATCTTTATAGTCAAATCAATATATTCTTCATCTTCTTCAACTTTTTCTTTCTTGTGCAACCAATCTGGCAAGTTAACCTCCACCTCATTGTTTTCACCAGAATACTTCCGCCTCAATGTGATCATTTGCTCACCTAAATTGTCAACTATCTCAACCGGAAAATCCTTCGGAACAAAAAATTCCTGCCAAGATTAACACCGACCAGTCAATTTCGATTGTTTTACAATCCCTAAACTCTAGACTTTGAGGAACATAGATAAGAATCCTAAAGCACTCAACCAAAAAAATCCAAATCTGCTTTTAAATTTATGTCTTTCATACAGCTAATTGAATCAAAGTAATTGCAAAAAACTTGCGTCATCATTATTAAGGCAAGGAACCAAAACCTACTAAAGATTGAAAGCTAACTGTCTAAGTATCACTACGAAATACAATAAGTTAAGCTAATGAAAACAGATTTCACTGCTAGAAAGAAAATATTGGAATACAAAGGCTACTCCTCCTGGCCGCATATAAGACAATATGCACTCTAAGAACATAAGTCATCTCTTGAAATTAAGCAAACAGATATATATATATATATATATATTCCCAACAAAAAATCAAGCTTACTAGATGATCACCTTCACATTAGATAAGGATATGAACTAACAGGACATGACTTACACATAAAACAGCCACATATAAAATTGCTCCAACACCAACACAATGTAAGCATGAAAAATGCCACATTTTAAACAAGAATAGCCATAACAACAAACACCAACGACAAAGCCAGATCTATTAGCATCAGCCTAACAGTATTTGGCAAAAAGCCGCTGCTTTTTGTAAATTCATCGTCCGTGACGTGCTCTGAGTTTCACTTGGCGTGGCAAGTCCAAAGCCTTTGTATTTAAATCTTGGGCACAGGGAGGGGAGGTGGGGGAATGAACTATTTGAATCAAAATTGTTCCTGCATTAATGAAATTTACCAAATGAAAATGCCACGTGTTTGGGAAACTGAGTAACTGCAAGTTATGATGCAGATGAACGTTTCATCTTTTATTAAGGAGAATGCTTAAAAAGCAAAGCACTAAAACAAAATATTGCTTCATGACGTAAGATAACTTGTGTAGTTACTTTTCCGCAAATCTTCACGCCTTAACTCCTTACTGTGATGTTCTTTCAACGAAAACTCATAACTGCACCAGCCAGACACACCCGTTCAATTATTTACGTTTTACCATTCAAAACCAACCCAAGATTAATCCCCAAACACAGGAGAAACAAACAACCGACAAATGGAAGAAGGTAAGGAAAGAATGAAATGATCCATGAAACTTTTTTGAGGTATTTCACGATGGCTCCAAGGCTGATTTTCGCCCAAAAAATCGACCTATTGTGTGATTACATGCGAAAATGTTATCTTCCATTAGCAAACCTAATGAGGGAAAAAATTAATCAGCTGAAATTTCTTCATCCATTATACAAGATGACAGGAGTTCTCAGCTTTATTAATAAGCTTGTTCATCTCTTAATCCTTTTACAGAACCTCATGAAGTTGGGTATTCCATGATTGTTCTTGTGAAAGACCAACACGAAACGTACTCTTTAATCCTTCTAGGTAATACAACTGATCATATATATGTTAATCTAGGGTATCTGACACCACGGGCATGTCAGCCTCTCCAGCCTTTCCCAGTAAACATAGGGTGGCGGTGGTGGTGGCGGTGGCAGAATCATCACCTGTTGTGGAGGGCCATTATCAACTCTTTGACCCAAATTCACAGTTGGGGCTGGCAAAGGTAGGGAACCCTTTCAGCTACCACTTTCCCCCCGTCGCCACCGTCGGCCGGACAACCAACTAAATCTTTCCCCTGGCACACCTCGACCAGCCTCTTCAGGCGGGTTGCCAGCCGCTGTCGTTTCTTGGATTGGCTGCACGACAAGCACCAAAGAAAGTATGATCTGTAGAACAATAAGCAGAACCAGTCTAAGAGAGAACTTGAGCTTGTCCATTACTAGCTAAGTTGCAGTATAATTGATAGAAAGCACAGCAAATTATAAAAAGCAGTCAGATAGCTTAAAAATTAATTGACAATCTCAATCAAGGTCACAACTCACAACTAGATTAAATTGACTTTTGGGTACTACAAAACAAGAGTGAATCACATTTGAGAAATAACGGAGTCAACTGGGCTGGCATGATTCAATGGTATAACCATGAAAGTCCATGTGACACAAACAATCAAGTCAACAATTGTGAGCACCGTCTATTCGAACCTCCATCAACAATTGTGCACAAGAAAACGAGGTTAAGAATTTTCTTAGTAATTTACAAGCTCCTAGCAAACATAACACTTCTTGTCTCAGTGTGTCGGCATTTGAGAAGTCTGCATTATGAATTATGATCATCTGGAAGAAAATATCACTAATAGATACCAAAAAAAAAAACTTATAACTTCAAAATCTGAAAAGTAAATATGTTACGACTAGTTTATAATCACACTAGTCCCATAGATAAAGTACCCAACATGAGATTTTCAAGAAATCCTCATCCGTTGTCAGAAAATCATAATGTTGTATAGACCTATCAGGTTACTTGACTAGAGAACTAAAGAGTAGTTGAGTTTACATGCATTCCCAAGTAAACATAAAACAGAGAGAAACTAAATGATCAACACTATCTAATGTCTTTTCTAAAAGCGGTCACCTATGCAACATCATGCAAGAAAAGGTAAATTGTGAAAGTAGAAAACTAAACGGCCTTCAAAAGCTTCTTGATATCCTCCTGCAAAAACAAGGCAATCATAAGAGAACTTTTAGAAATGTTGGTCACCTTACTCCATTGAACCCCTATGTACAATAATAAAATACCATCAGATTACAAAGGAGTTACTGCATACCATACAGTGATTGAAAAATAACATAGACTAAATAGAAGTACCAAGAACAGAAGTAAAATCACCACAATGATGAGAGGAGAAGTGGTGGGAGCAAACGATTGACCACATGACCATTCTTGTCTATCAAGAACTTCAAGAAGTTCTCCGAATATTCCCTTTTTGCTTGCTTTCAAATATTTATATAGGTGGGCTGCATTAACTCCATTTACATCAACCTGATTCATTTCAATTTAAAGCAATCAACATTTATATGGAGCCTGCATTTGGTGGCTTAGTAAGCTCCACAATATTTTCACTTCTGGTAGACTTATTGCTTTACCTTGGCAAATATGGGATATTGAACTTGATAGCCAGCGCATGCAAAACCTAGGATCTGCTCATTGGTCCGTGGTTCCTCTCCACCAAATTGATTACAAGGAAAGACCAATATCTCCAAACCTACAAGAGATCAAATTACTCATTCCAATTATGAAAAGAGATAACAATGTGAGTGATCTCACAGATGTTAATCAGCTATATTGTTTTATAAGAAGAATCTATAATTTTAATGCTTCTTGCTGATCTTTCAATCTTGTATCCCACGGGAGAAGACAATAGACTGCCCAATAGAGAAAAAAAAAATGTTACAGACCTTGATCTTTGTATTTTTCATAAAGCTGGTTTAACTCTATATAATTTGTACCAGTCAAGCCACTGCACTGATAGATATAACAAAGTAAGAACGTCAAATCATAGTGTACATAACGGAATTTCAATGCTTGAAGTCTTACCACTGGGAAGCGACATTTACAATCAAGAGAACCTTGTCCTTGTATGCACTAAGATCCACATCCTTTCCTTGCACATCCTGATAAAAACAATGGATACAACAACTTAATTTATTGATTGACTAGATTATGGGGTATATACAAAAAGAGAAGGACAAATGCAAACGAACATAAAACATTAACGTTGATGCAATTTAATGGAGACTGCATCAAACAACATATAGTTACAAATAATATTGTCAGCACAAACCTACCCTTGCCACTAATCAAACAACTTCAACTCACTGATTAAAATATTCTTTCATCATACCAAGTTCCAAAAAGCCCTTAAAGATATATCGAACATTGAACAAATGTAACATTTAATTTTAAGAACACGCACTACACATATGAATATCTCCCTAACATTTACCCACTAAATAGTCTAGCCATCAAAATATTTCTCAAACTTCCCAGCATATATCAAGTGCACTTCAAATTACAATGACCACTGAACAAAATTCGAACAAACTACAGAAACCACATCTAAAAAATATGGCTGCAGTAATTTAGCTGCCAAAATGTAATAAGAATTAAAAGGTAGCATTTCTCATAAAAATCTCATTTTGAGGGACCTACGAGTGTGGACACATTTTCACAGTTTACAAACTCTTCCATCCCCATCAAGTTCCAAACGCCCTTAAGATAAACCATCTGAGGCAAGCCACATTTGAAATTTGAGAACACACATAACAGACTGAAACATCTCAGTAGCATTTTTACATGTAGATACTCCAGCAATCTAAATATAACTCTTTTTCCTTTTTTCCAATCAAAGATAAAAAATTTACCACTCCCACCACCACCCACCCCCCCCCCCACTCCCACAGGGAAATGACTCCACTGAAATAGCTCCAACAGGAAATAAAATATCAACGACAGCATCAATCACTACAAGTCAATAACATAGATCAGCAAATCACATTTAAACAGAAATTTTAAAAAATTACATTAACATGGCACTAATAATTATATCACATCCATGTCTAGCACAAGAAAAAGACTTCCACCAACCGTCAAGAAAGACTCTTTTATCTTTCTTGTCACAATTGAAAAAAAAAATCACAAATATGCACCAACAAATCCTCTTTTCCGCATACAACAAAAATAATAATAATAATCATAAAAAACCAACCGGTAAATAAATAAAGATTATTACATATATACATATATATAGAGAGAGATATATATATACATGATTCATTCATTCATACATGAAGTCAAAGCTACTACCTTTACAGTGAAATCATGCAGCGACCCACCTCACACATCCGCCCCGCCCGCCATCTCCGACGCCCACCTCGCCGGAACGCCGACCAACTCCGGCGAACCCGATCGGCGGGGAAGGCATGGGAGGGAGACAGGAGCCGACTTTCCACTCGAAATCCACCTCGACAACGACGCAGAACAGGCCTCCCCCTTCAAGATCGCCGAGAGGGGAGTGATCTGGAGGCTCCGTACGCGGGACAGCACCGGCGCGGCGGAGCACGGCGGCGGGTGGTGGAAGGAACGGCGAAGCGCGGGTGGAGGCGGTTAGTGAGAGATTGCCACGTGCGATTTAATAGTACACGTGGCAATATATTTTCAATCGTAGTTATTTTTATAAAAAATATTATTATTATTATATTTAACTTTTATAATCATCACTAAAATTTTAAAATTATCAAAAACATTTCTAAAATTAAAATGAATCGATTCGGGACAAATTTATAATTATTTGGATAGATTAGAGTTCAAATTTAGTTCAAGCCACCTTAATTAGTTTTTTTTTAATATTTTTAAGCACATTTTCCACCATCATTTTATGTTTATTTTAGTATCTATGACATTTTAATTTTTACTAAAATAACATAATCATAGATTAAAAGCTTTGGACTAACATTTATAATCAATCATTATAGAGTCAACACATTTTACAATCTATGTTGGGGAAAAAAATCACTATGGAGTCTTATTATTATTTAGTTATATTTTACAAAAAAAATCATATAAATACCTAAAACTTCAATTGGTTGATAACAAATATCAGTTAAACAAACACAAACCCATGCCCTTCTAAATTCATGTCTTTCAAAATGAACTTTGATCAAACCAAACATCAATCAATCTCAAATATAATTGAGTTAATGAATGGGGACGACCCATAGAATTGGTATGAGTTTATCTTGATCCACAAACTGAGGTATGTTAATGACCCTGCATTAATACATTGATATATTATCTGAAGCCTGTATATACTTAAAAAAAAAACAGAAAAAAAAGGAGAGGTTAACCAAGTAGCATGAATAAAATTTCAACAGCTTTCTAACATGGAAGCTGTCTGATTTAAGATGTACAACAACAATTCAACATGGTCTACTCCCCTCAATCATATAAGAAGACTTTCCACAAGTTTCCACAAGTATGCTTCCATCATAGGACATATATATGACAGAACAAAGGAATTATTTCAACATCCTACTGCATCCATAACACTCACATCAAGCAATGCACACTACAAGTACAAACAAGTAGAATAAACTTAAAGCTACATTCCTAATGTCTTCTGTGCATCAACATCATCGAAGTGGTAATGGTAGTTATGCACTGGCTCCATGCACAACTCATTTACAGCATACTATCTGTTTTGGCAGGAAGTCGCCGGAAAAAGTTCACCGGAACAGAAGGTAGCCGGTGCCGGAACCTAGGGTGCCTCATGACATAAAATCCTGCAATGACAGCAATCACCTGGAAGGGTGTGACATACAGCACCATTGCTGCAATCAGACAGAAGATCACAAACATGGCAGTAGCTCTAGGATCCCTCCAGCTCAACAGCGATTGAACCCGCTCCCCTTGAGTTGCTATGTCGCCAACCACCGTCTGTATCCTGCCCGCGAGACTTCTCAGTCTGTCATACCTATTCCGGACAACATCAGAGCCTTTAGTTGTTGGAAAAGTATCAAACTCTTCATCGAGCTCGTCAGGGCGCACAACATCGGCACAAGAAATTCGGATGTTCATGTGAGGAGGATACCTTGGCCTGTACCTGTAATTCCATATTCCAATCAAGAACATGTATAGGAATATGGTTGGGAGGATCAATTCGGGGAAGCAAACAAGCATGACAAAGAGCACATGAACTAGAACAGTTGTAATGGGGTTCCTCCACGCACAAATATCTGTAAACCATTTTCCAACAGCATATAGGCCTAAAAATACAAACTTCAGCCGGGTGAAGTTTGCCTGGCTCTTCCTCATGCTCCACAAGTGGGAATTAACATCAGTCATATATTCAACAATCTCCTTCCTCAATGGGGGCTCAGCCCTGCCCAATCTAGCAGCCACTATATTCACTGCCTGAAACCTTAAGGCATCTAGCTGAACCACAGACAGCGGCCGCACATAATGCATTTTCGGCAGAAGTGGGCGAGAGTAAATGTGCAGCATGTTTACCAACGAAGTACAAGAGAATCGTATGGCTAGGTGCAACTCCCCCATCTTTTTGACACCTGAAGGATGCAACACTAACAGTGGGTAGGAATGCGTATAGACACGGCCAGTCTCAAGGGTAGACAAACGAATCCTCACTTTTCCAATTTTCATATCTTTGTTTCCAGAGGGACCTTTCTCACCAATCAAGCAGTTATCAAATACACCGACTGTTAGAACCGTAGCTGGATCATATACCTCCCAAGTGTACTGCTCGTTGAATTTTGGACTCAGGCTACCAACAATTGTGCGAGTGCGAACCCACTTGTGTCCATACTTTGCTACACAATAAGTATCTGTTGTACCCCTTCCATCTCTGGTTTTCATTGGATGCAGCCCATCTGCACTCAAGACTCCAAGTTCCAGAATGCCTATAGCGGGCTTCCACAGCTGCTTTGCTGTGGGGCGTAGGTCACTGCTATAGTGTGTGGACTCATCTAGTACATGGTACCCTCCATCTAGGCAAAGACGAAGATGGATTCGGCTGGCAAACTTCTCTTTTTTCAATTGGTCAACATCCACAGCCATTGGCTTCTCTAGAGGGAACCACCTTGCATCAATGAGCCTATCATCTGCTCGTTTTGGTATCATATTGAGGGGAATAACAACTCTTCCAATGATATCATCCTTGTTGGGTCCTACACGGTCTTCGACTGTAAGGACAAGGTGCTCCTCAAAAGGCTCAGCTGCAACAAAGATCATGTCCTCGTTCCACATTGGGTTCAATGTTCGTGCCTGAATAATTTTCGTTTTCAACAGCTGGTTGCCGATCTGAGCCTTCACATGCACATCTGGGAATCGAGTTTTGTCCGATATAATCAGATCTTGAGCTTCAATGACATTTACACGCACATACCACAGTCTAGGTGCATGGTAGACCTTGGACCTTATATGAGTTCCTGCAGCCACAGCTCCATCGACTGCCGGCGAGGCTGCATCAGAGTGCCATGCATCTGGAAATGCTTCGTCAGCCTGTGTACCAATCCAAACGGCAAGCATCAGTTCACCTTTTGCCTTATCCCCCTTCTTGTCTTCAAGGCGGTACCACTGAGGAGCCAGGGGACTGTCAGGTGGAACACGAGTAGGGACCTCATTGAGGTCAAATCTCACAATTCCTACAAAGTCATCCTTCACAAGATCTTTATCCTTCACAACAACTTCCAGGAAGGATGCTTGCATTCTCTCCCGAGAAAAGGCAAATACCTCATTCCATACTGGATCATGCTTCTTCTCAAAATGTTTGGTGGTGCCTTTGTAGTTCCCAACTTTCACTTCAACATATGGGTCAAGGCTACCGGTCACATCCATTGCTGGAAGTTCACGGGCTTTCACAACACGCACAAATAGGTATTGCATTTGTTCAACAAGATCATAAGTACTGGCAGGCTTTTCTGCTCGGATTACTCGCCCTCCCACAACCTGTCCTCCACCAAGAAATGGGCTTGTCTCTTTCAAAGCAAAATCTACTGGCTGCTGAGTAGCAGACGAGTACATGCGAACAATCTTAGGGGGCTCAGCTTTCATTTCACTCCCAGAATATTTAGCTCCTCCCTGTGCAGGTATGCTGTTGAATGTGTACTGAGGTGGAGGTTGCTGGTGATCTTTTTTAGGAAGGTGATGAAATGTATGCCTAGCCTCTGCTTTGCTTTCTTTATATGAAGTAGGGAAGGTCTCGGAGTTTTGTACTGGCGGTTGTGACTGCTGTGTCTGGTGCAAAGGCGTCTCCGACAAAGGGAAAGGATCTATAAAAGGGAGAGGATTGGATGAGGATCTAACAGAGGGATCATCAGTCAGATAGACTTTAAGACCAAGTTCTCCCTTCACACGAGAGAAGATGCTTCTTTTTTCCAAAGGATAATGCAAGACCACTGCATCAGCATAAGGAACAAAGGAAGAGCCACTCAGTCGAACTTTCCCAAGGAAGGAGTTAGAATGAGTTCCCTTTGTGCTGCTGTAAACATAAGCATCTAGGTGAAGGTTTTGAAGGTTGGTCGGGTCAGATATAGTAAAGAAGAATTGTTCATTCCAAACAGGATTCAGGTCTTTCTCTTTTATTGAAGTTCGATATTTTTGTCCATCAAAATGCAGTTCTACGAATGCACTGGATAAACCCTGGCCATCCTTGGGCAAAAGGTCATGTGCACTAACCACTTCCACTCCAAGTTTAAGGTTACTCATGCTTGAACTTCTGATATTACACGCCTACAAGCTTGTAATTTACTTGTCTTGTCAAGGAGAGCTTGACCACCTGAAGTCTGTACCAAGAGAGAATGCCATTTAGCATGCATTTGAATAAAATATCTATATGAAATTGACACAGCTCATAAAAAGGATAACCAAGCTCAAAAGTAAATACATGTAGGTATTCAAAATCAAACCAGGTCAAACTAAATGACTATCGCATCATACGAAGTTCCCACACCACCATGACAACTCTCTTTCTTCAAATACTTAATATGCAACAGAAAAAAGATAAGAGAAAGTGAAGGAACCGGATTGGAAAATGGTTGGATTTATACCTATTTTGAAACAAAGTAAAAAAACAACCAGAAGGGACACGAAGAGAAGAAACTGAATGGTTTCATAGTGGATACCCAAGTAATCCAACGTCATTTGTTTAACAACCTGAATAAGAATAATCTATGGCAGAAGGCGGAAAAGTGATCAGGAGATGTACAAGCTCAAATAAGCTCGTAAACTCAATGGTATTCAAGTTCTAGAATTATGCTCAAGGGAACAAAACAAAGGTTCAAAGGCTATAAGAGGAGCCTCAAAAAAGAAAAGAGGACTACGGGCGATCAAAATTAAGTAAATCTAACGATAGCAAAAGTAGAAATGATTGGATAGATTTCAGCACAAAATTGGGCACAACAGCAGTCAAAACACAAAATTTTAACAAAGTTTATAAACTGAACCTAGTGTGATATATCTAAAATTGATGATTAAAACAATCCATTTTTACTAAAGCAAATACTATAGCATAGTCCCAAGCTTGACTGATGCCCGCAAAATCACAAGTGGCAAGCAAATAATAGGTTTAACACATTCCAGGGTCTAGGGAGGGATTTGGAGGATGATCAATGTATGGCAATGGCTACCCTTGTTTACCAATTATAGGGAAAAAATAGTACGATTATTTGTGAATAGTTTACCTAGTACTGCTATTAATCCAACAGGTGCATTCTAAATTCATCTTCTTCAAACATAAAAGATCTTGCCCACACAGACGAACAGAAAGTGATCGGCCCAACAATGCCTTCTCGATTCTTTGTCTCAAAATTGGAAGAAAAAAAAATCTGAATATTCCATTTTTATGCAGAAAACAGAATATATTCAAGACACCCTTGTTCAATTGATCCAACACCTTGGGTAGCCAAAAAAGTGCAGATACGAAAGCATAAAAAAAAAAAGTTTGTACAATACATGGATCCCATGCTATACTGTAGGACGTATTTATTAAAAGTCAGAAACCTCAATAAGAATCTGGTTGCAGCTTTTGAAAAAGAAAGTGAGAGGAATCCAAAGAATAAAGCAAACAATTCAACATGTGACTCAGAACTCAAATACTTCACTTTTCTGATCCCGAGCTAGGAATCAAATAAAAGACGAGAAGATACGCATGAATCAACTGAAAACATCAAAATCAAAAAGCAACAAGACAAGGGAAAGCACAACAACACGTACAAAATGATAACCTTTAGGCTTATGAGCCCCACTACAAACTCACCATTTGAGCTCAACCACCATTTTGAACCCACCAACCAAAATTCATATAAAAAAAAGGAAAAAAATCACACCTTTCTGCTAAACTTCTGTTACTCAAGTAAGCAGATCCCGAGCTTTAACCTGACCAACCAAGACCAAATAGTTGAAATTGAGAGTCAGAACGAAAGGCTCTTCTCTCAGCTGCTTAGCTTGGATCACAAAATTAACGAAATCTCTTCAACACAAAAACAGCTTATACAGCCCAGAAACCACCCAAAAGATCAAAAAAATTTAGCCTTTCAGCAGGATTCCTACACTTCACAAGCAGCCAAGCAGATTTCAAGCTCCAACCCTGCATAAAAAATAAGCCGAAAACAACACTCGCCATCATCAGCTCTCAGCTGGCCATCACAAAATTCCCAACCAGCCATCTTTCATCACTATTTGACCAAAACCCAGTAAAAATTTCTCACCTTTTTGCTCGATTTCTACAAATTCCACACACCCAGGTAGATCCCCAGCTCAAAATTGCATGCAACTGCTGAAAAAAACCCCATAAAAATAAGTAAAAAAAGGTTGTTTTCAGCTGGTTAAATTCACAACAAGTAATTTGTCTTGACCACAAGAAAAGGCTCAAAAAACCAACCAAAACCCACACAAAGGTTTCACCTTTTTGCAGGGTTTCTCCACTTCATACCTGCTAGGCAGAACTCAAAGTCAGAAGCTTCAACTTTTCATCAAAAAAATGTAACTGCTGAGGTCATGGAGATGGAAGGGAAGAAAAAAAAAGGGGGTGGGTAGAGATTTGTGAGGTTGAGAACAAGAATGGGCTTATCATCAAACACAGAGATGGGGCCTCTTGTTTATTGTCCTCCCTGTACATACTGGTATACTGCCATGCCTTTTTTTTCCAACATTGTTACTGCCGTGCCTTCTCGATTTCTGTTCTCCTTCCACACCCCACACCCACAAGCATTTTTTTTTTATTGATCCTTTTTTTATTTTTACTAAAAATTATAAAAAAATTATATCTTTTATATTTTATTAAATTATTATAATTAGACTTAAATTCGATTCACCTTGCCTTTGACGTGGAGAGTTTGAAGCACATTTTTGTTCCAAATAATAATAATAATAATAATTAAAATATATTTAAAGTTGGTAAGAAAAATTAGATGTCAAAACTTGTAAAATTTTATAACTTTAATATGATTTAGCTCTAGTATCAATAATTATCTGTTTATTTATAAACGAATGCCAACTTAATTAGGCAAAATTTAACTAGGCAAGAAAACTTAGCAACTTATTTTAGAGATAAATTCAAAATATATATATATATATATACATATATATATATATATAATTTTTCATAGAATAATAAATTAGGCTCGAATTTTTTGAAGATTAATTCTAATTAAATGAGAAGATAGATGAACTCTACTTTTATAAAAAAATCCTCATAGAATAATTAAATATACTCAAAGTACAATCAAACAAGAAGATATAATACACTAGTTAAATTTATTTTATTTTGTTTTTGTTATATTTTGATTGTCAAATCACCTAGTTTTCATCCTAGCAAGGCATTAAATTCTTCTTTATTAATAAATAATAATAATAGTAATAGATTTTATATGGTTGATGAGAACAAATTATTTACTATTATTGGTAAACTTATCTTAGATTATAGAATAGTATTATATTCTATGATAAAATTTATTATATATATATATATATAATCTAATTGCTTGACCAAGTAAAATTTAATTTGATTCAATGGACAAGTTTAGTTGTGGGACATAGTATTAATTTTGATGGTCCGGTTCAAAATAAAAAGAAATAGTGCTACTACAGTGATTTTTACATTAGATTAGCAGTTTTGGTTCATTTTTTTAAATAAATAGTGCTGAATATAGAATACCTAATTTTTTTGGAAATAGGTGGGTAGCACAAAATGAGTAAAAATGGGAAATGGCTGGTTAGGTTCCAATATGACAGATATATCCCTGCAATCTCGTGTATTTACCAGAAAACGTGAAGGATATAATTATAAGGTGGAGTGCCCACCTTTTTGTTGGGTGA
Source organism: Piper longum (assembly GCA_032619315.1). Lineage (NCBI taxonomy): Eukaryota > Viridiplantae > Streptophyta > Magnoliopsida > Piperales > Piperaceae > Piper > Piper longum. Next base: position 13,301 of record JAVDBV010003251.1, read on the forward strand.
GGGAGGATGTCCCTTTCTTGCTTTGGGGATCACACAAACACTACATTGAGTATACATGTGACTATGTTTTACCACGTGCGCACGTGTCGTCCAAGTCTTTTTTATTATGTTATTACATATATAAACTTATTATTACTTTTTAATAAGAAATTATTATAAAACATTGATACAATGTTATATTTAAGAATTGGTTTGTGTTCTTTCACAATTCAATGGTGTTTTTTATTTGATGATTTAATTATCCCGGCTTGCAATTACAAGTGGTTGATTGATGAAATAATTTAAATTAACAAAATTACTTATTTTTTTAAAAAAAAATATTATTATTATTAGTGCAAAATCCGACAAAGGTAAAGGAGCCACGTTAAGGCAATAAGAGTGGGATCTAATTGCCCATGAAGAGATATGGTTAGGATTAATTGAATCTATTCCGGTTGGTAAAATCTTTATTGAAACTTAAAATATAGCTCGTTAATCCTACCTAGAGAATAAAATATTATTCTTAGATGAAAAAGTATTAGCTCTAATTAATTAAAATGTAATAAAATAAAATAAAATAAAATTAATATAACTTATCTTCTTTCTTAATTAAAGTTTATATTCAAAATTAAATTTTATTTCTGAGATATCAATTTATTATAATTTATTTTATTATTTAATAAAAATTAATTATAAAATTAAAATTTACCCGTACTTTTGGTCGTATTTAAGATAACAGAGAATAGAGACAACCGTCTTCTATTGTTGGGAATAAAGAAAGGGCCATTAAACTTCTTTGTCCAATATTTTATAATTGCTCACCTAAATTGTGGGTCCCATTAGTGGAAGTCAAAATCAAGTTACGTCGGCCACACAATCGGGAGTGCGAGTAGACCCGGGTTGTGGTTTTCTCTCGTGGAAAAAGAAGGAAAGTATGAGGTCCGTGTTTTCTTTCATGGAAAAAAAATAATAAAAGAAAAGTATTTGATTTTAAATATTTACGAGTGGCTTTCAAATGCCATAATGAGGGGTCAAGCACAACTTTCGGGTTAAACTTTTTTTCTTTTCGCAGCTTTCCCGTTAAACTTGTTCGTGGGCAAATAGAAATAATTAGTACAAATTACAAAATTACTTTTAAGAGTCGATTATTATGAAAATTATGATTTTCTTTTTACGATTGAAATCCACAAAAAATGTTATAGAATTTGATTATGAAAATTATTATTATGGGCGAAAGATCTTTAAAAAAAATTATTGGCAACTAGTTTAACCGAAAAAAATGACAGAATGTACGATCACTGTTTAACATAAAAATAATGTCAAAACAAACTGTAATCAATAAACTAAATAAATCTTCAATTTGTGATTTATAAAAAAATGACTCATTATAGTTATTTTTGAAAATTGTAGAGCTTTAAATAGATAACTCATATTGGTCAAACTTCGAAAAATAAAGTCTTAAATAATCAAAATTGGAAATGTTAGGTGGACGTTGGCGTAATTTTGGATTAGTCCAATTATTTATTGATTTATCATTGGACAACTAAAAAGATTTATTTAAGATTTTTTGATAAAATTTAGATAAAAATCAAAATAAAATACAAGGATAATAAAAAAATTTCTCAAAAGTCAGATTTACATATAGAGATGTCAAGTATAAAAAAATATTCTTAGGCATTTCTAAAATTATTTACACTTCCTACTCTATATAAATAGAATTCCTCATTCTCGTTTTTTCACTCATGCACTGGAGGCTCTCTAATAGGTCGGGCAAAAAATTGGTACACTTTGGAAGAAAACTCAAATAAAGTCTGTTCCATGAATTATCAGTTTATTCTTTTAGGCTTGTTAAACCGAAAGGCTAGTGTAGTTTGGTTGAATTCATGCACTCACCTGGCTCGATTCAACCCCCTTAGTAGCCTAGTATGGTTGAGTCCATACACCCCCCCATGTCGGTTCAACCCAGTTGCTAATCTGGTTAAGTCCATGGGCTCGCCCAATTCAGTTCAATTGAGTAGTTTACTTGGCCCAGTCGAGTCGTATACTTGATTCGTCTTGTTGAGTTGAATTGATGACTCAAGGCTGTTGACTTTGTTTGCCAATTTAACTTTGACTTGACTAGCCCGAGTTGATATGTAAAACCCCAGCGTCAAATAGGGTTTTACCCACTAGTTGTTTTGCCCGGTTCGGGCCAGTCTTGAGTCAGTTCAAGTGGGTTCAAGTCAAACTAGTTTTCAGACCATGAGTATGTGACTTAAATGGCCGTATGAGCATGTTATGGAAGTTGAGTATACCAGAGATGTAGATAATAACTTCAGTTATGCTATAGTAGAGCATGAGATATCAGTGTATATATGAAGTATACAGATTTTTTTGAATTTGTTAGCCTAGGCTTTAAGGCTAGATTTAGGTTGTTGCACCATTTAGTATCAATTTGAGATTTTCAAGGTATCTCAATCGTATGCATCATAAGAATTTTTGACCATCGGATTGCCCTTGTAGGCCAACTTGATTTGAGTCATAGATTTTCACCTGATTGACTTCAAGGTTTCAAGAGCCATTTAGTTTTTTTGCCTATAGAGTCACTTTAAGTATCGAGTCAGTTTCGACTTTAAACGGTCTCGATCTGAGCTTTT
>JAVDBV010003252.1:0-13627 GCA_032619315.1 Piper longum
CCCCCGTTTTGAGATTTGTTGGCGAGAAAAGGGGTTGAAAATAATGATATGTGTTAATGGATCAAATCAACAGCATTACTGATAATAATAATAATAATAATATAAATATTATGTGAATTCGGCCAATACTTTTGTTCTACTAATTCTTAATAATCATACCCAAAGTAAAGAATGGGTATACAAAAAAGCAACCTATTGTCAACAATTTGTCTGATCAAATCAACAACATCAAAAATAATAATAATATAGTATTATGCAAATTCAGTCAATGCTTTTGTTCTACTTATTCTTAATAATAATGACCGAAAATAAAGAACGGGTACGAAAGAAAGGCAACCAATTGTCAATGATCTGTCTTGTCTGATCAAATCAACATCAATAATAATAATAATATAAGTATTATGCGTATTCGGTCAACATTTTTGTTTTACTAATTCTTAATAATCGTGAGCCAAAATAAAAGGTACAAAAGAAAGGCTTCCAATTGTCAAAATTTTGTCTTCATTTTCACGTAAGAGCATGCATTATCCTCTTTGTACGGTTTATTCAAAAATTGATCGAACGAGAAAAGAAAATAAAAAAAGGGATCATGATTTTTGTATGTGAAAGGTTTTTTCTCGAGGTGTGTAAATTAAAAAAATAATATGTATTTTTATGAAAATTAAAGGACATTTGTAATCACTTATTTTCAAAAAATAACATATCTACGTACTATCGTATTAAAGAGCATATTTTAATTATAACTACAATAGTATTATTAATTATCACTCTTTCTCTTCCTTACTATTTGAAAAAGACTAAGTATACAACTTTCACATAGCCCTAAAAAACAATAACTTTTTAAAAATGAAATATTTTTATGCATATAAACAAAACACATATTACGATATATAGACTTTTACAAGGTAAAGATCATTTATAGCCCCAAAATAACCAAAATTATCAATTGCTCAAGAAAATAATAGCTATCACTTACACCTCCTAACTTCTAATTTTGTTATTAGACCGTTAGATTTTAAAGTTGTACACAAATTTAGTTACATCATCTCATTGTTTAACTACGATGGTATGATAAAATTGGCCACATTATCAATAAAAAAAACAATTTAAAATATTATAAGGTAGTGTTATAAATTGTAAAGATCTTTCATGCGATATAATTTATAAAAAAATATTTAAATGTTGTAAAATTAGGCCACATCATCACTAAACAAATTAATTATAAGTTTTAATTGTACGAAAATAATATTTATTGTAAAGAATGTTTCTCATAGTGATGATATGACGGACTGTACTATATCATCATAATTAAATTATGAGATAATGTAACCAAATTTGGCTACATCACAAAAATTTTAAAACTTCAATAGAATTAGTGGTGTAAGTAATCCGTTTGGTCATTTGAGGGCGTGTAAGTAATTTATATTTAATTTTAAAACCCTGTCTTTTTAGATTATTCGATGATAAAATATTAAAAAATGAACATGTTTTTTTATTAACTCAGAGCCGGAAAAAAGTTCTTCCATTCCGAGGTGGAAATATCATTTTTGGCAGGGCTTAGGCCATCCGTATCTTCAAATTACATATTTACCCCTTTCCAGGCCCCACGCATGTGCATTCCTGATTTGACACATCACTAAACCCATGGTTGTAAAAATAAACCGGTTCAAGCTAATTTTGAATCGAATAAAAAATATTTTATTTCAAAAAAAATTACAAATTAGTCATTGTAAAAATTTATCCATGAATTGGTCAATTTAAGTTAATTTTATCTAATTTGAGCCGATTTAAAAAAATTATTAAGGGTAAGATTGAGTAGCAAAGGCCATAATAGAAGAAGTTAGTTGGCGATACGGATAGTTAACAATAATGGGGAGCGAGGAGGGGCGGTGGGTACGGGGGAGGCCCGAGGGGGGTGTAGGGGCGGGGAGGCAATAATGGGGGCGAGAGGAGGGGGTAAAGAGATAGTCAGTGATATTTTCGTAATTAAAAGTTTATTTATTCTTACTTGAATAATAAATAATAATTAATTTTAAATAATTTAAAATAAAATTCAAATAAAAATGAAAAAAATATAAAATATAATATATATCATAATATTAAAATAATATATTATATAATAAATAATCTACTAATTTTAATCAATTTTAACGGGGTTTTATATCCAAGGCATGCGTGTATAAAATAATAATCCATAATATTCTCTAAGTTTTTGTCAATATTTTACTTGGTACATGCAACATTTGAGGAAAAATTCAAATGAATTTTTTCTGGACACTCATTCAAATAAAATTTTTATGAAGAACATTGTGAGAATTCAACTAAGAGATTTAATTTTTCTATTTAATTGTCACCTCTCGAATTCAATGCCATAACTTGTACATCTTCCATATTGACCAATCTCGATATAAAATCTAATAATATTTAAATTAAGTTAATTTCAGAATCATTGGGTTACTTAAATGCTTAAACCATCTTAGCAAACTCAAATTAAAACTCCCAACTACATCAACACATTAAATAAATCCAAACTGTGTACCTACCGGATTAAGGTTTTTTTTTTTAAAGAAAGAATGTCAAAAGATATTATTTCAATCTAGCCACGTTCAATTAATCGCATAAGAATTAGAAAAGAAAAAATCAAGTTCAGGAAAAAAATATATAAAATTCAATTGAAATGGTTCCTAATAACTTTTTTTTTTCTCTCAACAAATAAATCATTATAAATTGCAATGGTCCAAAAATTGTAAAAATTACCTCTTTGTCTTCCATTCATGCCGCGAGGTCCTAGGGGCCAATTTTCTCTACCTGTCAATTTTTAATTAAATAAATATATTTTTTCGGTAAAATAAATTAAAAAATAAATGTAGCATGAGTGGACAAGAGAATAAAAAGAAAGAAAAAAAATAAAATAAAAGGGACAAAAGGATTACTATAAAACTAAACAATGTGATTTGTCATCTCCTAAATCCTAATCCCTCCAATCCTAATCACTATTATACTACTACACAGTCAAAAAGAGAGAGAGAGAGCCACCCGTTGAAAGGTCAAACCAGAAAGAGCAAGAGCAAGCAGCTCTCCACCTGCACCCCTCCAATGGCGGCCATGGCCACCCCCTACCACTATGCCGCCTTCCTCCTCTTTCCTTGTGCGACCCGCTCCTTTCCTTGACCCCTCCCACTTTCAACTGCCCTCTTAACCCTTCTCCCCCACCTCCTTGCTCGCCAAACTTGTATATTGTGTTGGTGGCTTGTTTTTTTTTTTCTTCCAAGTGTTGGTGTGTTTGTGAGGGAAGCTTTGTGTTGTTGCGAGGTAGTTCGGTGTGAGGAAGGGTAGGCGGTGAGTTGGTGCGGTGGAGTAATGGCGAGTCGGTGGAGGAAGGCGAAGGTGGCGCTGGGGCTCTGCGTGTACGTTCCCAGGATAAACGAGGATGGTGGCAGCGTCGGTGCAGGGAGGTTCTCCGATGCCGTTGACGCCGTGCCTCCGACGGCGGCCTCCGGTTCCGGCATTCGTCCAATGACCCCCACGCCGTCTTCGTCCGGCCTCCAGTTGTCTAAAACTGGCAGCAGATCGTCAAAGGTGCAGTCTTTTACCCTGTTCTGCTACCATTCTTGGGTCCTTTGTGTTCTATTCTAGCTCATGCAGTCATGTTGCAGCTTTTTTTGCCTTCTTCTCCTTGGTTGTTTATGCATTGAAGATGTTGGTGGGGATTGAGGAGTCCCTATGTTGGGTTTTTTTTATTGATATATTTGATGTTACAATTATATTAATAATAATTCATATTGTATGATATGATATGTTATCTGTGGTATTGGTTTGGGGTTGCTGTTGCAGCTAAGTGCGCTTGTTTTGATTGCTTTCTTTGACTTCTTTTTTGGGTTTCTCTGTTTTGGGGGTTCGGATAAACGTGCCAGTTTTCTTTTCCTGTCTTTTCTCCATCACCTACATAAAGTTACGTAGGTATGTGCCCAATAATTCCCGTGCTACAGTATAATTTCTTGGAGCTTGTTCTGTGTCCAGTTTATGCGTATATTTTAGGCACACTTTAATGACCATCTACCCAAAAATGTGTGCTAAAGATCTATTTGACTGCAATAACGTGTTTTATATGTTGGGTAAACAATGTTGTAATTCTTTGATGAAGATTGTGTTTTCTTCTTCTTCTTTTTCTCTCTCTTTGGTATTGGGCTGAGATTGGTAATGGCAGCCAGGGTCCTACTTTGGTTTTAATTGTCTCACCTTTCTGCTTTTATAATGGATTCTCTGTCTCCTCTGGGGGACAAAGTGCTGTCATACCATCGTCGACCATTTTTTGTTTGGCTTCGTACGAAAAGTAACAGCACTAGATCCGATTCTTTTGCCTCCTCTCTGTCAAATGGGAAGTCAAATTTTAACAGTTTCAATCTTCTTTTTGTGAATTCTGTTCGCCTATGTTCTTGCAAGTATGCTGGTTGGTGTTAGCCTTGCAAGATCTCGTCTCGATTAGTCAAAGTTGAATTAGTATACAGCTTTTTGTTGAAAACATTTTTGTAATGATTGATGAGTGATGAGTAAGACTGTTTGTTTCTCACATTTAATTTTAATGTTAGGCTCTTCTGACTTTGGTGTATTGTGGTATGCAGAGAACTTGTGCAATTTGCTTAGGCTCCATGAAACCTGGTCATGGCCATGCAATCTTTACTGCAGAATGTGGTCACTCGTTTCATTTCCATTGCATTGCTTCAAATGTGAAGCATGGGAACGAGTTGTGCCCAGTTTGCAGGGCTAGATGGAAGGAAATTCCTTTCAAGGGCCCTTCTACAGATATTGTCCATGATAAAGCTAGAATCAACCCAGTGGAGCGTGTGGCTCATGGTGGGCAAGAGGCTAGACCAATCCGCAGACTTCAATCCCCTCGACCAAACTCTAGCAGACGTCTAGCATCACTCTTCCAATCTTCAGAGCCAATTGTTTTTGACGATGATGAAGCTATTGATATTAAGCCTAGTGAGAAGGCCTCTGCATCATCGACAAATTGTGAAACTGGCCAGCATTGTTCTAACACTGTGGAGATCAAAACATGCCCAGAGTTCTCATACCTGGGTCATTCCACAGCCCATGAGAATTTTGCTCTTTTGGTTCACCTCAAGGCACCCTCATTTGCTAGCCTGTCACCGAGCGCAAGGGGTCATGCCAATTCTTGCGGCTCTTCTTCACCATGTCGTGCACCCGTTGATCTTGTTACGGTGCTTGATGTTAGTGGTAGCATGGCCGGCACCAAGCTTGCATTGCTGAAAAGAGCTATGGGATTTGTGATTCAGAACCTAGGTCCCTCTGATCGGCTCTCGGTGATTGCTTTCTCCTCCACTTCTCGTAGGCTCTTCCCACTCTGCAGGATGTCTGACACAGGCAAGCAGCAGGCTCTCCACGCGGTCAATTCTCTCATATCAGGTGGTGGGACGAACATTGCCGAAGGTCTGAAGAAGGGTGCCAAGGTGATGGAAGAGAGGAAGAACAAGAACCCTGTTTCCAGCATCATTCTTCTCTCGGATGGCCAAGATACATACACAGTTACCTCATTGAATTTAACGAATTCAGCGAATTGTAGGCCAGATTACAGATCTCTTCTTCCATATTCCATCTCTGGGGACAGTGGCGGGCAAATACCTGTTCACGCATTTGGATTTGGTGCAGACCATGATGCTGCTTCAATGCATTCCATCTCAGAAACATCAGGTGGAACCTTCTCCTTTATTGAGGGAGAGAGCTTTATCCAAGATGCTTTTGCACAGTGCATTGGTGGGCTTCTCAGTGTGGTGGTGCAGGAGCTACGTTTAGTATTTGAAACTGCAGATTCAAGAGTTAAGATCTCTTCAATAAAAGCAGGAAGCTATGGTAGTCTTGTATATGGTGAAGGGCGCCATGGCTCCATAGATGTTGAGGACCTGTATGCGGAGGAGGAGAGAGATTTCTTGCTTTTCTTGAATGTCCCAACAGGTGATGCTGGACAGATAACACCATTGGTGAAGGTTGGTTGCTCTTATAAAAATCCAATATCAAAGGAGAAACTAAAATTGGATGACCAAGTTGTGAAAATACAAAGAGTGGCAAGCTCTGGGAGATCAAATGTCTCCATTGAGGTAGACCGGCAACGAAATCGACTTCAAGTTGCCGAAGCCATGGCCAGTGCCCGTGCCTCGGCCGAGCAAAGTGACCTTGGTGCAGCAGTGTCAATCCTCGAGAAGTGTAGGAAAGCACTTGCTGATTCTGCTTCAACTAGAGCTGGTGACCATCTCTGCATTGGTCTTGATGCAGAGCTCAAGGAGATGCAAGAAAGGATGGCAAGCCACCGAGTATACGAGACTTCAGGTAGAGCCTATGTGCTGTCTGGTTTAAGCTCACATTCTTGGCAGAGGGCAACTGCTCGTGGAGACTCCACAGAGAGTGCTAGCCTTGTGCATGCATATCAAACCCCTTCCATGGTTGATATGCTGACAATGTCTCAAACAATGTCTTATGGAGCTCCACCTACAAGACCTGCTAGATCATTCGCACAGCAGCCTCAACCTAGATAGTTGGTCTTGTTTGTTCTAGTGAAGCACCCTGGTAATTTGATTATTGCTCTTTTGATTCATTCTCCATGTTGTGGGTGGTGTGCTCTATGGAATGCTGTAAATGGAATAAGATGGGCATATATATACGTGATTGGGGATGGTAGATTTTAGTGTAGGGAATGTGGAATCCGTCGATATATTGAAGGCAAAGTTTGGCAGGGATAGGAAGTTGATGGAGGTTGGGGATTAAGCTTTTGTAATTGTGGGGGGATACCTTTGTTGGTTATAATTACTGAAATACATCTACTCTTCATTCTTTGCTATCAATTTGTTCAAGTCTTGGATACTCTTTGTTTGCTGTGTTCTTAAATGATTTCATAAGGTAACATCACCACGAATCAAGTTGTCATGTCAATGAAGTTCTGTAAGTTATCATTGCTTATCCTCTTGTGTCGTGTACATGTAACCCAATTACAGCTACATTTCTCTCATACCAAACCTTGTTACCGGCTTGAGCAGTTTTGTTGACTGTTAGCTCCATCTTCTACTCTTCTTCGCCATTTCATTACGACTGGTTGGTCTTGGTGAGTGGGAATTTGGTACCCAATATCTAATACAAGTATAAGAAACATTTTTACCTATAATCATTGTCTAATTCTAGAGAAAGGCATGGAGCAATCTCCTTATACACCACTCCTCCAAAACTTTCTTAAAAAAATTTGGCAATCAGCATGGTGAGCAATTCTCATCTTCTTCGTCCAGTTTGAAGCTCAAATTGCTTTAATGATTTGTTATGTATATGACATACTTCTTGCAATTGCAGCTTGGGTTTTCTTTGCTGCTGTGGGCCATGCACTTGCTGTTGCACTCCCTTGTTCGAGCAAGAACCATCTTCAACTCCCCCATCAAGTGTTGAAAGCCCGCCAACCCAGACTCCAAGGCTGCTTCTTTCACCTCCAACCTTGCCTTCTCTACCTGTGAAAGTCCCAGCTCCAGAGGGAAATCAACCACCAACTCAATCACCATCAATAGCAGGAATTGCAGGAGATACACTTAAACAACACCCATCAATGCAGCAACCCATTTGTGAGATAAATTTGCTCTCTGACGATGGTTTTACGCATCCACCAAAATCTGAGCAGTTTTATTCTTCTCAAGTCGTCCCCATACCTCCAACTGTTCAACACCTAGTTCTTACAACACTCTATGATGTCTCATGGCTTCCTTGATCATTAATCTTGATTCTGTTGAAACCTGAGGGTGCAAAGAGCTAGTAATATTGTCTTAATTTTTTTCCGTGACTGTAAATTTGTAATTGTAATTAAATAGAACATGTATGCAACGGAGTACTGTTAGTATGTTACCAAGGATTAGGCTGTCCTTGTGCTAATTATAAATGCAACTGTGCTTTCCCAGCTTAATCTTGAATCGATGACCTAAGATTAGCAATGGTTAACCTTGAAGCTTTCACTTAATTTTTCAATATTAAACATTTTACAAGTGCAAGTTTGGGGGACAAGAGGTGACTCGGGAGGTTTCCGATCTGGTCCAAATATAACCAAATTTGAGTAATAATGTATTTGATATAATTTTTACGTGTTGTTAATAATTACCTTCCTCATATCAGCCATTCAACCTCTATACTCTATAGGCCTAAATACCCAATTAATTAAATCTCGTCCAATGCAAGAGTGTGGTCATATCATTTAACTTGTTTAAATAATATAATATTTTTCCTCTTAAAAATCTTATCTTGAAAGTAGTATGGTTGTCTGGGCATATAATTAGTCACAAGAAAAAAAATAAAAAATAAATAAATAAAAACATGAAATTAGTTTAGTTATGATTTCTCAGAAGAAATAAATATATATATATTTTTAAAATTTCAATTAAAGGTCTTTTTGGTTATCCTAAAATAAAATTACACGAAAAAAAGAAAAATTTAAGGTCAATTTTTTTGTAGTTGGACGTTCGGAAATTTAATAAAAGAAAATTTTATCTTTAACTAAAATAAATTTATATAAAAATTTTATAAAGTAATATTTTTTTATAGAATACACAAAAAATAAAAATAAAATTCGAGAAACGCACGTAAGAAAAAAACTATTTTATGTTCAATCTTATTTTTTTGACTATATAGTAGATATTTTAAAATTTTTATGTCATTTTATTTTATTATTATTTTTATTTTTATAAAATATTTTTTTTATTTATACTATTTTCACCCAAAAAAATGTATAGCTTTAAAAAAAAGAAATCGATATATAAATAAGAAAATGATTTATTTAAAGGTGGTTAATAATAATTTGATTTGATATAAAGGTTAAGAAACCCTCCCCTCCTCCATTCCTTTGTCTCCAGAGCTTTTAGCCATGGCTGCTTCTCTGCTTCTTCTCCCATTTCATCTCCCTCCCAAAACCCTTGTCCTCCATAAACCTCACTCTTCTTCACTGCCCACCTTCTCTTCTTCTTCCTCTGTCAAAGCAAAGCTTCCCTCTTGGTCATCTTTATCTTCTTCCTCCTCCTCCTCGTGTTTCGTAACGAAGGTGGCGGTGTCATCAGGGGTCGAGCAAGAGGAAGAGTCTAACTTCTCCCCCGACTTGAAGCTTTTCGTGGGTAACCTTCACTATAGCGTCGACAGTGCCACTTTGGCTGGACTGTTCGAACAAGCTGGGGATGTTGAAATGGTTGAGGTTGGCCTTATATCTTTGAGTGAATGTTGGTTGTGTGAATGTGTTTATGCTATTGGTTTTTTGAAATGTATAGTATTTTTTTTTCTGTCTATAGATGGATGGTAGATGTTGCTTGCTTGCATATTTGAGATAATTGATTCTTGGGGTGAGTATGAAGTTGGTGTCTTTGGCAGGTAATCTATGACAAGCAAACGGGAAGAAGTCGTGGGTTTGGATTTGTGACTATGTCTACTGTGGAAGAAGTTGAAGTTGCTGCTCAGCAGTTCAATGGTTATGTTAGTCTTATTGGCTCCTTTCTCTCTAAGTGCTCTCATCTTTGTCCCTTTATCCGTGTTTCTTGGTGATGCATTGTCAATTGAAATGTGGGATGTTTTTGATACTAGCAAAATATGTAACTTGTCATTAGTAAATGGTGAAGTTAATTGGGTGATATCTCTCTGGTGTCAGCGGTTTTAGATTTCCATTGTTCCTTATCTTTATTCATTGTTGCTCGAAAAAAAAATTGTTAATTGATGTCTGAACTATGAAATACTTGGTCTTTCTGTCAGCTAACAATTTGTTTGCGAAGGATTACTGATGGCTCGCTTAAACTTTTTTCTGAGTGACTGGCTTTTAGGGCTATATCCCCTGGAATAAATTATTTTCGAAGGATTACTGATGGCTCGCTTAAACTTTTTTCTGAGTGACTAGCTTTTAGGGCTATATCCCCTGGAATAAATTATTTTCCTCCTGTAAAGAATATTAAGAAGTTCTAATATTCTATCTGTATATGCAAAATGAGGTGGCTTCTAGTTTGTGGAATAAAAGGAATTAATGCGACAACCTACTGTTATAATGATCTGAATTTTTAAGTTTATCTGTAGATCAGTTGGATTAACACGAATAGGTTCTTTCTAATGGAAATGTCTAACTATTCTGAAGCAAATATTCGATCTTGTTGTATTGAAATTATTCCATTCATGATGGAGGTATTCAACTGAAAATCTTGTTTATCTATGCATTTTCTTGTTTATATTTTGGTGATGAATGGCTAATAGGCCTCAGCTTTTCAGTGTATTATACTATAAAATCTTTGGTAAGGCAGTTAAATGTACGTATTGCTTTATCTCAAGAACTGACTGATGCGAGCTTTGCTTTCCTAGTGAAATGTAGGAAATAGATTAATTAAAGTTAGAGGTTGATTGAATGATGTTACACTCTAGTATTGTAGTCAGATCTCTATTCTGAGAGATTGTACTTAATTAGACTAAAGCCAAAGGGTTTTACTGTTGTGGTTGTGTCAATATCTTATGCAATTTTGATCTGGTGCTTCAGAAACTAGAAGGGAGGTCGTTGAGGGTGAATTCTGGGCCTCCTCCACCTAGAGAAGAGTCTAGGGTTTCCGGGGGCAGAGGCAACAACTTCAATAACGCAAATCGTGTTCATGTAGGCAACCTTTCATGGGATGTAGACAATTCAGAGCTCGAGTCCTTGTTCAGTGAACAAGGTAAGGTTTTGGATGCCAAGGTAATTTATGATAGAGAGACTGGTAGATCAAGGGGCTTCGGATTTGTGGCTTACAGCTCGGAAAAGGAGGCTCAGAATGCAATTTTTTCACTTGATGGTGCTGTAAGTATTGTTGTCACCGTTGTGCTATCTTCTTCATCACTCTATTGTACAGATACAAGTGTTAAGCTTGTATATTTGCTTGGTGAAAATGAATTCGCAGGACTTGAATGGAAGATCAATCCGAGTTACTATGGCTGATTCTAAACCAAGGCATCAAATTTGATCTCATTTGGAGGCACGTCCAAAGACTCTTGTTAGTGTTGAACACCTTTTTGCGGGCTTCATTTTGGTTTTACGCTTGTAACAGCTTGTGATCAGTAGGATTGTAGCATATGTGCCGCACAATATTATTATGTAAGATTGTTATTAAATCATGGTTATTTATCGAGTTTTAATATGAGCCGAATTAAGTATGGCGAGTATGAACTTATTCTATTCGACTTTTGAGTAAAACTTTAGATGGAGCATCAATTCTTATTATTAAAAGTGCTGTCTTTTTTCAATTAAAATAAAAATAATAATAAATGAAATTCTTATAATTTATGTCTTTCATCAATTGGAATGTATTATATCGTGTATGGCTCCATATTGTCGCCTTCTTGTTTTCTAAAGCATCAAAAGAAGCATGAACTAACTTCGAAGAGCCCTAACGAGTCGGCACCGAGTCTAACACTACGATTCGGAAAAAGACCAAAGTAACCATAGACGGTGCCCCGAGAAAATCTATCGAGGATGGGCAATTTGGGAAAATTAGTTACGCCGTTAGCCATTACCCGTTAGCCTGACCTCTCCTGTGCCCGACACAGCACGCTTCCGTCGCGTACTTCGACTGCCGTCAACCACCACGAAGCTTTCGACATGAGAAGAAGCCGACCTCCGATCCTCTATTCCATCTCCATACTTACGTATGTCGTTGTCTTCGTGGTATTCTGTTTCTGTGCTTCCATTTTCTGCTGTTTTCTTTTGGTAAAAATGGATTGAGGAACGATACTTTCTGCAATGGTTAAGTTGGTTGTTAATAAAGGGTTAGTCAAATTGTCAATCTCATTTGCACTAGTGAATATGGACTTTACATTTATTTTAACGAGTTAGTGCTAGTAAGATTAGTTTTCAAGTGTGAATAGATTAATAATCCAATCTTAAAAAAGACTAAAAGCCCGTTAATCAAATTATGCACTTTCTACCTTGGTTAAATAGACCCGTGCGCCTAAAAAATAAAATGTAAAAAGAGATTTGTACTAGATTTACGAGTTGAACTTAGTGACAAGTGTATCTTGTTTAACGTAGATTTACCGTGAAATATTATCTATATTGTCAATCTATTTTGACAATATAAATTAAATTTATAATTTTACTAACCCTCCCCTGTGTAATATGCTTTTGTTGAATTGTTGATAGATTCTTCCACAGACATTTGAGTAGAATCTTATGGCTGAATATAACTTATCATTGTGATTGAATTTTTTTTTTTCTCATGGAATTGGGTCCTCAAGATAGATAGATATATGCACTAGGCGTTTTTTTGTAGATTTGATTTTTGTAATATTTTGGTGATTGATTTTTCTTGTACATTGTTGGTCAGGTTCTAATAATAGGCATGTTTTGCTTGATCTTCACTTGTAACATGCAATGCTTGTTTTTTTTAACTTTTATAAATATTTAGGTATTGCAATATTCTGGAAAGCCACAATCCCTTAAACATTTAATTTAGTCAAATGTGAATGTTTTTTTTTACATGTTAGCTATTTTCTTTTTCCGTATTGGTCCCTCTTAATCTTATAATAATCTTAGCTGCATAATTTTTTCTGTTGTATCTTGAGCTTGTGTTGTGAATGGATAGGTTTTACCCATAGAAGTGCTCGCTTGCAGTCATGGCTGCTTTTCAAATTATGTGGACATTGCCACTGGTTACTCCAACTTTGATCTGTTTCTCGGCAGCACCGTAAATTGCCGTCTCTATGTGAGCCAAATTGGGATGGGTTGGCATAAAATTTTTTATGTCGGTCGATCATATGCTCCAGACTCCAGTCTATGGACGAGCACAATTCAGTTTGTTTAAGATGAAGAGAAGTGCTGTTGTATCGGCAAGCAAGGCCATCTCATGCTTGTCCTTGCAAGGGAGGATTGACCGCGCTAAGAAAATATTCGATGAAATACCACAAAGAGATTCAGTTGCCTGGAATTTGATGATGAGGGGATATGTGTTAATATATGTGATTATATTAATGATATGTAGTTCATTATTACACTTAGAATACAAAAAAAATTTAAGTGACTGTTTATTTTTCTATAAGAGATGAAAGGCCTCAAACTGTCTCTATAAATAAAAACCCATTTGCCTAATTTTAGAACTTGCTAAGAGAAGAGAAGACAATATATGAGAGTTAAAAGGAGAGGGATATAAAAATAAGAAGTGAGAAATTTTATTCATCGATGTGATCCTATTTTTGAGAGAAGAAAAATCTTGGGGATCTCAATTGTAGGGTTGTGTAAATAATATTTTTATACATCTCTATATATTTTTACGGTTGTAATCTTTAATTGAAGTAGTCAATTATTTGTTGTACCGTAATTTTTGACTCTCGATTGAATGTGGGTTTTTCACTTTAAATATTTATTCTTTTAGTTTTGTTTTATTAGTTATTTTTCAGGCATTATTTTCTTATATCTTGTGTTTTCTGTTATTGGTCTCTAATTTTGAGAATTTTCTTAATAATACGTTGAAAATGAGAGGTTGGGGCAAGCATCATAGATGCACGAATCGGCCTGTGCGGAATCGGCCGATTTAAATCGGATCGGCCGCGTGCCGATCCGATTTCGGGGCCGAATCCGTCGGCCCCGAATCGGCCTCGG
>JAVDBV010003253.1:0-14684 GCA_032619315.1 Piper longum
CTGATAACTCATTCTTTTCTGCTGTAATTATGACGTTATCATCATATACTTGGGTACACATGACCCCTCGTGGCTCATACACGCGACTGGCGTCGGCTCAGTACACGTGTTCTGAAACATACTCGACTCGAAAATAACGGTCGAACCGACCGATTCTAAATATAAAACCCTAACTCGAATCGTGGGTTTTACAAGCGTCTTCAGGGAAAGGGAACGGCAATTGGTTTTCTACACTTGAGGAGAGAAATTCAAAGTTGTGGAGAGAACGAGTGGGAGATTGTGTGGAAGTGCTGCATAGAGAAACACTTGCTGTGATCCAGTGGGGGTGGTGGAGTTACTCCAGCCAGACCTTCACTTCGAAGGGCTGGAACTTCACATATTGCTTGGAGTGGTCGTCATCCAAGGGATCGAGGTACACAATACTTGTTCGGCAACCTTAGTGTTTTTCATATTTGAGTGAATTGCATGTAACAAGTCAATCCAAGGGGTGAGAGGGGGTTGTGCGGTGAGGATTATATGTGAGAAGGGTTTCTCTTAATTCTCACGGTCTTCTTGTTGGATAGGAGACCAACGTTGTGGGGTTTACATGTCCACAACATGCAAGTAGTCATTGGTGTGATTGCTTGTGTATTCTTTTGTTTGTTGTGTTTGGAATAAATGTTGGAATCGAGGTTCTGTAATAGGCCAGAGTCGACATCAGGTTTGGTTGCTTGGTCGAGTTTGGTGGGATTCCGAAGACTCAACATACCATGTGTCGGGTAGCGGTATTGGAGGTTTCGGGTGTGCTGGGTGTTAACTTGGTGTAGCGGTACTTGTGTTGGTGATTTATCGGTATCTCGTGTGCATTTGTTGATTGAGTTGAATTGCTATTTACCTATAGCCGATAGCCTGTTGGGCACACTAGGCAGCTCGGGTGCGACCAGCAATTCGACGGTGATGTATGTTGGTGTTGCTGTTTTTAGGATCGCATTGACTAGTTTTCGTTGCATACTTGAGGTTGGCTGGTATTTACAAGAGGGGAATACACCGTACGTTGTGTCTTTTAGGGCGAAAAATTCTACCCTAAGGGAAGCCCCGTGACAGTAAGCTTCAATGGAATCGGGAAAATACTTTTTTTTTGGATATTGTTATACGGTATTTACTCTGGTAGCCTTGGATTGGTCCAATATGGCTGGGTTGTGTGGAAAAGTCGCCGAAAAATTGGACGCCGAACCTGCAAAACAAAGATATTATCCTCTTCTTCGTTGCCGGCTGGGCAACGCTTTGGCCGGCGGTGGGGCTTTGACGGAGGCAAAGAATGCTTGGGTTGGAGAGGAGTTGTGTAGGCTACAATCTGAACCTCTGGTCTTGGTCGGAAGTTCCCCTAATCAGCAGGTGATGACCCCGAAGTTGTTGCTTTGTGTCGATACAAAGGTCACCTCTTCTCCACGTTCTCAACGCCGACGACGGTCTAGGACGGCCTGGATTGACTTGGTCTGATCCGGGACGAGGTTGGCTTTGACTAGGTGTTGATTAGGGTCGCCGAAGAGCGTCTCCGGTTAGGGGCTCCTCCGTTAGGCTTCTCTTCTCTGCTTAATCCGAGCCCCTGCAGCAATGATGGTCGTTTGGATCTTCGTGACAGCAAGGTAGTGGTTCTCCTCAAGCTTCACGGTGATGCTTCGACAGCAAGATGCGGCAGCAAGGAGGCAGCAGCAAGGCCGGCCTTTGGCAGGGCTTATGTTCTCTTTTAAAAGCTCTATAGCAAGGATGGCCGGGGAACAATTACGAGACTTCACGGTGAGGACGCCCTAAGCATGCACACGACGAGGCAACTTTCTTCGCTCCCTTTCTTTCTTCTCTTCTTTTCAACAACAACCACGAGCTTCTTTTTTTTCTAAAAATTTTCTCCCCCATTTCAATAATTATATTTATTTTTTTATGGATTCGAATAATCTTTTTATTCCATCCTTACCGGTGTAGAATTATGACAAGTTTAAATTTTTACAAATTTCGTCCAATAATTTTAAAATTGTAAAGACCTCTTCTTTTAACTTCTTTCGAAAAATATCCTCTAATGGATTTAAAAAAAATATTTTCTTCAAAATTTATCCACGTGAATGGATAAAAGGAGGAGTTTTTTTTTACGAGAAGCAATTAAAAGTTATTGGGTGGAAGAAAAGTTTAATAAAATAAGTATTGATTATTTAAAATTTATTATACTTTATTATTATTGGAAAGAGTGTAAATTGTATAAAACGATAAAATTTGCCAAAGTGTTTATTTTTATAAAAAATAGTGGATTTTAACTTCTAAAATAAGGAATTTTTGTTTGACACAGTATACAGTCTATACTCGTGATTAAGCCTAACGAGAGACAAAAAAATAGGAGAATAAAATAAAAATAAAAATTAAATATAATAGTTATTATTGTTTGTCTTATTCTTACGGTGAGAGACAAAAAAAAAAGAACTATCATAACGCATAACGAGATATTAAAGATGATATATTGTTATAAATATACTTTTATATGATTAAAAATAATTAATTCAACTGTATGTGTTTTTTGTTTTCTTTTTAAAAAAATGAAGGATTGTTCTACATTTATTTTTTACCCACTCATATTCTTGGGTCAAAGATTTTTAGCTCTACTGGACCGCGTGATAAAAGTGGATTAGGTGTTGGGTTATTTAATCCAGAATCAAGACCCTTTTAATTTCTAAGACAACATCTAAATAGAAGCTTAACTACGGCCCATGCAAATGTGCAGTGGCTTGAAATTTATTAATAATTAATAATATATAAAATTAAATATACAAATTAAATGGTTATATAAAATAAATATTAAAATTATTGTGAAAATATCGTGTCAAAAAAGAGTAGAAATCCTAACCAAGTAGATGCTATTAGGTAGATTTAAATATTCAAATAGGATTTACTAATTTTTTAAAGATTTTTAATTTGGGTATGCTCGAAAGTTTCCCTAATAATAAATAATAATTAGTAAATAAATGAAAATCATAAATTAAGTAGGTATTTATAAGCCTATAAAGTTAAAAACTATGTAGAAAACCTAAAATGAAGTATTAATAAGTAAAAATTTCAACTCAAGTAAGATTATAATATTTAAATTTAACTTACTAAATTTTTAGGATATTTATTTATTTTGGATAAAACTATAATCTAATGTCTTCTTTAGAATAAAAGCAATTATAAAATTCCAAATAGGTATTTACAAGATCATAAAATTAGTGTGAAATCAAAATCAACAACGATGAAAGCAAAAAAAAAAAATATGAAGGCTTTAATATAAACAGGTAAATTAACAACCTGGTACAATTTATTATATCATATAACTATATTATCATGACTTAAAAAAGGAATGCTTATGCCATGCCCCAAGGCATCTTGCAGCTCCCTACCTCCTCAACATAGCCAATAGCCAACCCTAATCTCCCCAGATTGCTAGCACCATTATTTTTATTTTCATAAAAAAAGAGAGCTGAATCAAGCAAGGAAAGGAAAGCCCATTGGAACCAACTTATCTTGCTCTTCATGACATAGCAGCAGCCAAAAGGAGAAAGGTGAAAGTGAAACCATTCAAAGTACCATTTTGAAGAGCAGGCGCATGCAGGCATATATTTTTTTACCAGGAGAGCATTTTATAATACATATGCTCCCATTTGAAAAGTGAAGACGTACATTAATTCACAACAGCTCGAAATCTTACAATAATCAAACAAGATGCTCGCAGCAGGCTCCAATTCACCGCGCTCAGCTTTAGTTTTATGGGAGTTTTCTTCTGAGAGCTAGATTTTACACAGTTTACAATTGCTGCTTATGAACGTTTTCATTCTGTGAATTTCGGGAGTTGCATGCCCACCTTTCTAACATTATTTGAGGAGCACGAGTCAATCTCCTTTGCAGAGGCCAAAGAATAATCGTTACATCTCATAAACGATGTTGCTCCCATGGGGATGATTTTGATTATCTACTATCTTGCCATAACCTTTTTTCTTCACCGACTTGATTTTCTGCTTCTTTCGTGGCGCAATAGACTGGGGAAGTGACCCATCATAGTGACGATCTGAGAACTGAGGGGGGCTTATCGATAAATCCGTGGGGCTCGACCATGACAGAGGTTGTACTGGATCAACAGAGAAAATTTTTGAGTAATAAAAATTGATAGGCCAAGTGATCATTGTTTGTGTCATTCCTCAATTTCACTTCCTATCATGCAAAACCATGATCATAAGCCAACCTTCAATTTTCCAAATATCCCCAAAGAGGTAGAAAACACAATTTTTCAGATCCATTCATCAACAAGAAATTTAAGTAGTCCCCAAAAAGGTAGAAAAAACAATTTTTTAGATTCATTCATTGACAAGAAATTAAGTAGTTCTCTCTTTTATGACAGCTTCTAAATCAGTTGATAGCAAACCATACATCCATAATCAATATAAGCTTCCCCTAACAGCTGTCACTCTTTATGTTAACGAAGGTTTTCTTAAGGAAATTTGTTCAAAGGCACATAGTTTTTGTTATCCTCTTACTGGATTGAATTGCAGAAAAAGTAAAATCACAATATTACCAAATGCTTATCCAAATGCCTTAATTATAATGTGCAACTTCCAGAGGATTTTGCAGGCCTTATAAAAATCATCTCCATACATTACAGAGACATAAGTCTTTATTGCATGAATCCTAATTCACTTCGCCAAAAAAAATGCATGGATAGATCACATGGCTCCAAAAGATATAAAACAGCAATAAAAAATGTGACTGGTTCTCATTTTTATACTAAATGCAGATCCAAAGAACGTACCATCCTCAGGCTCAAAACTGGTCTGCCCCAGATTACTATGACTTAATGTCCGCGAATTAGGACGCTTCCTCACATAGTTCTCTTGTAGTGGTCGAGGAGTTTGAAAGGAAAACTGAGACATTTTAACCCCATTCTCCACATATTCTGGATGTTCTAGCAAATGCCTGCATCCACATAATGCGCAGCAAAATTTTCACTCCATTAGTGCACTTGTTTTCATTATGGGACACTAACTATTGGGTGCGAATAAAGCATATATTATCTAATCAACAATTATTCAACAACTGCTTGACTAGTGAACATACTTCTCTATCTCATTCATAGAACGCAATTTTTTTCCTGTTGGAGTGGCATAGTACCTGAGAACATCACAACAGGAATGTCAAAGTAGCATCAAAACAAACGATCAATTAGAAAGATACGTGATTGAGATCAATGGCATCAACTGTTCTTATATATAGGCAAATGGATAAGACAACATACACATCTGCAAACTTGGTGCTCCCCTCCCCTCTAATCCTCAGCAGCCTCTGCCACCCAGGAGGAGGCTGTGCAATGCTAGGCTTGTCAATTGCCCACACTCTCGATCCGTCCTGTTGAATATCCGGCGGATCGTCACAAGAGACCCCATCCTTCCACTTCCTAGCCGATTCACAAATAAAGGGCACTTCAAGAATACTCTCCCGAATCTCCTCATATTTCTCCTTTGTCGGAATGAGCCTCCACTTGAAACAGAGCGAGCACTGCACCGTGAACGTCCCCACCGACGGCTGCGCCTTGGACGAAGAAGACGTCGAGGCCGCATTCTTCGCCAAATTTGAATCCAATCCATCAATTCCTCCATCATTCCCATCCTCGGATTGGAACAGAACAACCTCCTTGCCGTCGGCGTCACCATTACCTTCTTCGGTCGAGTCCTGTACCGCCACCGAATCATTCAATGCCGCCTGCTCACCTTCCACCTCCGGTACCCCATCGGCGACACCACTCATGGCTACAACCACCACCACCCAACATCAAAATCCAAACAAAGATCCCACTTGTCCATCAAACTTTAACTTTACACACACACACACCGAAAAAGAAGAAGCGAAAACAGCTGAATTAATCGACGAATTCAGACCAATTTTCTTTAAAAAAAACAGGGATCTTCGGACAACCTGATCGGAGAGAAGGCCGAATCGAGGAAGCTTCCGACGATGGACGTTCTTCTTCGCCGGCGATCTGGGGATCGGAGGGGCGGTGGGAGGAGAGGGGGCCGTGGACCGTGGAAGGAAGATATGATCCGCGAAGGAGCCGCCGGCTTCGATGGCTTGTCGGCTTCCCGCTAGCGCGCCGTGGCAGAGATCTGGTGGGACCCTCTCGTGACGCGAGCATGACGCGGTTAGGTGGGATGGCCCGCTTGTTGATGGTGGGTTGGGTTTGTTGGCCCCTACTGATGTGACCTGTGAGCCTGGTTCGGTTGTTTGATTGGGCTTCCCTTGTCTAATGTGGCGTGGGCCCATTTATGATCTCTCTCTTCTTTTTTTTTTAGAGTTTTTTTTTTAACTAGGCCCTTTTTTATATATATTTAGATAACGTAGGCCCCTTGGTGATCTTGAGAAGCATAAGAAGTGAAGATGTTTGCAAGGAAGCATCATCCTCCTCTGCCATCCACCATCCACATGTTTAACAATATGTGGTCGGCTTTTATCTTAGTTTATGCCATCCACATGTTTAAGAATGTGTGGTGAGCTAACTATTATTATGTCACATCATATGTAGTTTAATATTAATAAATAAAAAATCCTGATATTAAAAATGAATTATATTAAGTAAAAAAAACTATAATAATATATTATTTTTATTATACTATATTTTTTATATTTTAATTAATTTTTATAATCTAGTAAAAATTATTCACACCCCCTTTTTTATATCAGAATATTACTTACATCCTTTTAACGATCACTTACACCATCACTTCAAACATGTTATCGAGTGATTAAATATTAATGATATGATCGGAGTTAAACTATGTTTTAACTTAATGATACGATAAATTCGAACAAATCATTAAGAAAAAATCTAACATTATTTTTTTAACTTATTATTTCATTAACTAAATATAAATATATAAACTCTAATATTAATGATATCAAGTGATTAAATATTAATGATTTGATAAAAATAATTTAATGACATGGCAAATTTGAACACATTATAAAAAATATTAATGTAAAGTTAAGTCGTATCAAGCGTGTAATTAATCTTCATTTTTTGAAATATGGTATTAAAGTATATTTTTATTGATGATGTGTTTGAATTTGTCGTGTCATTGAGTAATTTTTACCAAATCATCAATATTTAGCCACTTACTATCATTAATATTAGAGTTTATATATTTATATTTTATTAATAAAATAATACATTTAAAAAATTATATTAAAATATTTTTTCCTAGGTGATGTCTCCGAGTTTATCATATTTTTTTTCTTAATAATGTGTTCGTATTTGTCACAATAACAAGTTAAAACATAGTTTATTTCGTAATGTGTTCGTATTTGTCACAATAACAAGTTAAAACATAGTTTAATTTCGTTCACGTTATGGGTATTTAATCATTTACTAACCGTGTTAGAAATTATAAGGTGCAAATAGCTATTTTTTAAAAATAAGGGGCGTAAGTGATCATTTTTTTAAAGATAAGGGTGTAAATAATACTTTATGCATGAAGGAGGGCTGCAAGGGATTTTTACTCTTTTAAATGCTTCGTTTATGAATAAAAGTTGGTTAAAGAGTTCATAAGTATGTGATTGACTTTGTTTGGATTGATGGATTTTGAGAGAAAAAAGAATTGTACTCTTGGGGTCGTTGGAGTGTTTGGATTGAAAGAAAATAAATTGACGTAAAAAAAAATAAATTTTCATAAGATCGCCCCACGAGAAAATACCTCATAAGTAATAACTTTATCTATAAAACTTAGCACAAAAATGCAAGAAAAAAAAACCCTTATTCCTCATTCAATCCAGACACATCAAAGCACACGTGCGGTGATATTATTTTTTTTTCTTTTTTTTCTATTTTTTAAAACTTTTTTTTTCTTTCTCTAGTAATGTATCAAACCAAAGGCGAAAGCTTAAAGGCTGGTTTTACACTTATCAATTTGATAAATTATTGACCTCAAAGGTCGAAATTATAAATAAAAAACGAACTTCTTTGTTTCGCCGGTGAAATTTGTGGTCATATTTCGTCAAGAGCGTAGTACCAAGATACACGCATTTCAAAGGAACCAAAAAATATTGCAAAGGATCGAGGGCATTTCATAGCGCTACCTTAAACAAGCCTCTCATATTGTCCAAGTTCCAAGTTCCAAAGCTGAACACAGTGCTCTCAGCTTTTACTGCAGCGCACTTGGCTTTGTACATCATTCGGACTTTGCTAGACTAATAATACATTTACATCTGCTGCCACTCCCCATCATCAGAAAATTTCTATGCTCTTGCCCACAAAAGATCTAATGAGAAAATAGAAATATAGCTTCATATGAAATAGGTAGCATTCTTGCAGGATTTAGCTAACGGCTACCAAGACCAAGTGATGGGGGTGGAACTGTTTGGCGATGCGATATTTGGGATCAGGCAGTGCTGCTGCTGCCACTGCTGTTGTCTCAGATCATCAACTCCGTTAACACCTGCTCCCACATTACCGCTGGCATTGGCGAAGTTCATTTCCCCTCCAGCATACCCAGTCCCTTCTTCTACTTCCATTGTGGCTAAGTCTTCATCAGCTTCCATTGGCTCAAAAGACGGATTGGTCATATCTGGTTCTTTCATCGTCCCAAGTTGAACGTTAGAGGGTACCCAAGGAACAACAGCTAAGGAATTATTAATTGCATCTGACTTCTCAGTTTGCTCAGCCCTGACTTTCCAGAAACCTTGATCTGAAAAGGAAACGTACATCGGTTACTTTCCAGGTTACATGAAGAAATACATCATGGTTAGATGAAGTTATTGCATGATTGCTTCATAATAATGTTCAAAATTGCTCTTTGCGATTGCTTCCTATTATCGTTTAAAAATAAGCTCAACAAACCCAAGTTTCTATTTATATAAAGAGAAACATCTAATGGTTGCAAAATGAGACACTCAGATCGAACTGTTACCTTGAAGGCGAGGAACAAGGTTGGCATTCACTTTTACAGACAGATTGGACAAATTTTGAGGTTGCATTAAGGGGGTAGTGTTCAGTGGCTTGTACAAAATGAGTGCTCTTTCTTCATTTACAAAACCAGAAGGCATCTCCTCCATCACATTAGTAGAAATATCTTCATAGCTACCTTGTAAATGCCCTTGAGGCAACTGACTGTTGGAAACAGGATGTGCAATTGGTTCATCCCCTTCTAGTATAGGTGGCAACTCCACATTCTTCGTAATCACAAGCCAAAAGAACAAGAGTTCAATAAGTACAGAGCACACACTACCTCAATGCATTAGCAAATATGCACAAGAAGAAATCACCACAATTTTTTTAGCGTGCATAGTACAGAGGGTTAAACACAATATACATGCTATGTTTCCTGTTAGTTTAATTTGAAAAGTCATCTAATAAGTGTCAGCATCTTATTCAACCCCAAATCTAGTGGCCATTTAGATATCAATCCCAATTTTTCACACTTCATTGACTAGTAAACTATTTCAATAGATTATTACTATTGTTATCAATGTGTCACAAATTACTACAATAAATTATTATTGTTGTTATTTTTAGGAAATAGAGCGACGACATAGTCCTTAAATTCTGCTGCCATTAACCAAATGATCTAGCATAAGGTAGGTTTATCACAGCCAATTAACGTTATCACCATTGATCAAAACTTAAGTGCAACATGGACAATAAATTTTAGCACCAGTATGTCAATATCACGAAACAAGCATGATCATCATCAATCTGCTGCACAAACTAGTGCAATACATTAGCTTAGACAGCAAAAGACAAAATCCCCAAATTCAAAAATTCGGAAAGATGGCAACCTAGCTCATCAAACATGATACACATGCAAATAATTTGCAAATTGATTTACCAACCCTCTCAAAAATTAGTTTCCCATAACCGGGAAACAATATCTCTACTCTGTGCAACAAAAGCAATAAACTTGACCAGATGCACGTTAGCACCCTAAATTCAGGTAAAAATGCAATTCATCTATCTCCAAAATACTAACAATAATAAGGACATCGCTATAGAATCAAACTTTGAACAACAATAACCTTCACCATATATACGCCAACAACACCTAATGAACAAGATCGCGAATCATTAGCCCAAACTATTACAATACCTATTAGCAGACACAGCAAAAGGAGAAATCCCTAAATTCCACAATGTGCAAGATGATGACCTAGCTCATCAAATAATGATACACCATGACAAATAATCCAATTTTTTTTTCCTACCCTCCCTCCCAAAGAGTTAGTCCGTCACAACAATTCAAAACAGGCTTTTTGCAAAAAAAAAAAAAAGAGCAGCCGACGATCAAAAGAAACCTACAAATAAAGGAAAAAAGAGAAAATTTACGTACCAATCTTCGGATCTTCCTGGCCGGAGAAGACAAGGAGATGTCTGAGAACTCGTCGGAGACCTCCTCCCAGTCCTTCCGCTTCATCCTCCCCGACAACAGAGCCGCCATTTCTTCGCCGGTAAAAAATCTCAAGACGCCGGAAAAATCAAACACGGGACGGAATCGAGAGGAGAGCCGACGGGTTGGGAGGGGATGGGGAAGGAGGTGTGGATGAAGGGCGAGATGGTGAAGTCTGGAGATTTCCAGAACAAGACGTGACCGAAATTACCGAACTGGACATGGCCCCACTCCGTGGAAAACCAATAGTAATTATTATTATTATTATTATTCCCAAAATTGTAATAATAATTGGTATATTTTGGTGGTTAGCGAAAATTAATGTTAATATTTAATTTTAAATGTATTGTGTTTTTTTTCTTTTATTTTTTGGTGTCAACATTTTGAAAATTATCTGTACCAACGAAATTACAAAACATAAAATTAATTTCTCTGATAAAAAAATGAATGAGATAAATGGTTAGTGGGCAAACAAGATCTATTAAATGTCCATTTATGTGATTTGTGATTTACTTATCTCCAACAGTTAGAAATTAATTTTTCAATTTTTTTATTAAGACTTTTTTATTTTTATACATATATTTAATAAAATTTAGTAATATACATCTCGTACAAAGGCCCACAACATTCGTATTTAAATCAACTACGGAGGCTTTTTTAGATTTTCTAATTTATGGAGATAATTTTTAAATTTTCATAAATAGTTCTTCATTTGTTTTTTTTAAATTAAATTTAAGAAAATAAATCTCCATTAAAAGCCCAAAACATGCATGATAATTGATAATCAACAACTATGAATTAGATGATTGTGATTTGCTTTCTTTGCCACATTTACATTACATTAGTAAATCAATCTCAGTAAATATATGATCAAAACAAAACAACGAAGGTAGTAAGCAGGAGAGTGGCTACAGCTATGCTAAGCATCACAAGGAAAGAGACGAGCACGACAACAGAGAGGGCTCCCCCCTTCCTCACCTTCCCATAGCTGTCCTTGAGTGGCATCCTCCCCATCTTGTGCAACTCCCCGATGCACCCACCCTTTTTTTTCGGATTCGTCCCATTCATATTTAGAATTAAGTTGACGACTGACTTATATATCGGTTAATGAAAAGTCTTTTTTTTTTAACTAGACCAATAAAACCTGTTGTAAGTCTTTTTTAAAGGCATATTGGGCTTTATAGTGGTATCAGTTAGTACGGTTTAGTATTGTTTCTTGGAGTCTCCTAAAACTTCATTGTAACATGTTAACCTAACGTCTCATGAGAGAGAGATCATTCGGATTGTATGATATAAAGTGAAGAATTATTGAGTTTATCCCATCATGTTTAGAAGTGATTCGGATGGTATGATGTGAGACAGAGAATAGTTGGGTTTATTCCATCATGTTTAGGAGTGACAGTAATTTATATTTATATATAAGCTAATTTAAAAACTTTATTCTTTTAGCCCGTAAAACATGTTGCAACTTACAGTGATGACTCATGAAGGTCAGCCCCATACATAGTCTTAGAACTTTACGCTATGTCTATTTCAATTCATCAATTATGCGTTGAAATGTAGATTTAAATATTTGGATAAACCAAACACTCTCATCCTCCAATGCCCCTCCTTCCTATTCAACCTTACACCCGCCGTTGGCGCCAGTAAGGATGAGGGGTGGGGGAGGAAGCGGGCGTTGAAGGGATGATGGGTGGGGAAGGGACGGAGGGCGGCGACCGGGGTAGAGAGGTTGGACCAGATGATCTGGACGGAGGAGATGAGTGGGCGGGAGGAGTAGGCAATGGCGAGGCAGCGTTGGAGGGGGAGCCCGGGCCTCGAAGTTGGCATAGAGGATTATAAACACATGTTTAATTAATTATATATTTTCTTTTTTAAAAAATTGTTGTTGGACCAAACCATGTGCCCGGCCGAGACTCCTATTGGACCATCCCATGGTCCAATCCCATGGGCTGGCCAAGGCTTCGTATAGGACTACCCCAAGGGCCAATACAATGGGTTGGACAAAAGTTTAACTTGGGATGGGGATGACGTTTGAAAAAAAAAAAAACAAACACAAAACTTAAGATTAATCTTGGGCCTGGTCGATAAATAGGGATGGAGATTTCTTTATCAGTCACCTACATCTTTTGTTCTTCATGTTTACTCTCTTGGTCACATTGGAAGTGTAGCTACTCTTTAGTGACCTTCTTGCTTGGTATTAAGAGTCTAGCGTATCGGCTTATATTCTTGAGAGATAATCCAAGTTTGTATAACGATTGTAAATTGTCATAGTCAGAGGAGTCTCAGTGGTTATAGGTTTAAACTCAATTTGTCTACAACGTGTGTGGAAAAGTCATGGAGTTGACTGAGCCTGATAAAAGACTAAAATATTGAAAATATGATTATGATGAATGAATTGCGTCAGGCCAAAAGGGGAGTCGGTGGACCTATTATGCATTTGTGATAATGTGAATATGGGTTTAAGGTAAATCAGTAACCATAGATTAGGCCCATGACATATGTTTACACATATGAGAATGGTAGTCAAACGGGGAGGCCACCCTTGAAAGCAAGAGAACTCAGCATAAGCTCATGAAATCAAGAGTTCAAATGATATTGCGGCTTTATAGTTATTATACACCTTAGTGATGTACCACTAATGCAGCTTTGTGTTCACAGATGGGCAACTTCATGTAGACAAATAAGGAGAGGACTGGATGATGTGCCACCTCATCATTTTGACCACTAGACTTCACTCGTTACTTTTGGATGTTATGCATGTACATAGGATTCGGTCTTTAAGTTTGGTTCATAAGTTTTATTATATTATGCTTTGTAGCTTAAATTATGATGATGCTTAATGTTTGACTACGATTGTGTTTATATAAGATAATATCTTGGCTTAAATAATTTATTTTGCTCTCCTCTGTTTAGTATTAACAACTTAAGTATATGGATTGTTCTCTTGCATGATTTATATTTTTTTATATAATGATGGCTCGATCCGGTTCAAGGCGGGTTATTACGAGGACGGTGAGCTTGGTCAAGTGGAGCTGGTGTGACTGCGATAATAGGTTGCTGGAGAGCGGAACATGTATGGTGGTGACGATAATAGGTTTTAGGCAATTCATACATATTTTCCCATTATTTTCCTCCACTCAGTCGTAAAAAAATATTCACCATTTTTTTAAATATGTTAAAATTATATTTAATAATAATTTTATATGATAATATAATAGTATGCTATTTAAGGTATAAAATTATAAGAGTTTTTTATAAAAAAGGGGTGAAAATTCGGTACTACTAGATAGAGAAGAAATAAGATTAATTACTAGAAAAGAAAAAATATAAATTATCTGAATTATTCTCGTAATTAAATTTACTAACTTTTTTTTATAAAATTAACAAGGGTGGCCCAATGGCTACTAATGATCAGACCTAGTTAATATAGCCACTCCATGCCAAATCTACCTAAGGTGGCCAAGTCTAGGCGGAAGCATGTCTTCGGCTAGAACCAAGCCACCTCAGCGCAGATTTGAAATTTTTTTTTTAATATGAGGCCAGATTCAACCATTATAAGAAAATTTAATTTTTTTAAAAAATAACTTTTTAAAAAAGTTTAAGGATAATTATGTCATTATAAAAAAAATTATTATTTTTTATAATCGGATTCAATTTTCCCACCAGGGCATGGTAGTACTAGAAAGGATTTTTCATTCTAATAAAAAAATTCAAATTGTTAAGTTGAACTATTTAAACATATATAATGAATTTCATTTTAAATCTTATAAAAAATCAAATAAATAAAATTCAAATTTATTAATCTAGTTTGAACCTTATTCAACTCGAAAACTATTATAAATAAAATAAAAATATATTACAATCTTATGATTTTATATAATAATATATATTTTATGCAAGAACAAATTATTTGACTTATAGTGTTACAAGATTGAATTTTTGAATCATTTTAAATAATTTTTTTAAATCGACTAAATGAAAAAAAAGACAAATTAACTTCATGCTTGAACTCCACTTAATTTGAAGCTGCTTCAAATTTAAGTTAAAAAAAAATAAAAAGGGTTGATATTTGGCCTCTCCTCTCCACCACCGAGCCCGGTCTCTCCGACACTCACAGCCGAGTCTTCCCCATCGACAACGAAGTAGAAAGGCGTCACCTTTCCATCCACCGAGTTCTCCGGCGAGTTCCTTCCCTTCCCGGCCAGCGAGGTCTTCACGCCAGGCAAGCTTTACTCCCCTCCCCTGCCTCCGTTTCCCTAACCG
>JAVDBV010003254.1:0-11150 GCA_032619315.1 Piper longum
CTGCTCCGCCGCCGAGCTGCTGCTTGCTAAGTCGTTACATGCCAAGCCCATCGCCGGCGGCAAATGGCGGCGGCGAGCTTGGGGTTCGTCTCCCGGTGCGGCTTCTCCGTCCGCGGTCCCTTCGTCTTTTGCGTGCGAAAGGTGCCATCTTTAGCACCTTCTTGGTACTTTTGGCTAGTTCTGCGGGTTCCAATGTGTTTGGGTCGATTGTTCAGGTGCGGCGGAATTCGACGTTGTCGATTGATTCGGTCCCGGCGCCGGTGCCGGCACAGCCGGATAAGTTTACGAAAGAGAGGAACGAGCGTTTTACGTCAACTAGTAGAGGTGTGGTGTTATATTGAATTGAGGTTTTGATTTTTTTTGAAGCTATCTATATGTTCAAATGGTTGATTGGGAGTGTGTTTTGTTAGAAGTGGCTAGGAGGCCTGAATGGAAGAAGTTGAACTCGAAGGAAGTGGGGATTTCTACGTCCATGATAGCCAAGGCTACTAAAATTGTGCTAAATGGACTGAGAAAGAAAGGTAATTGGCGCATTAGGGGCTTTTGATTTTTTCTTGTGTCAACGAGAGCTGAAAAATATAACTTTTACTATGTTTTTCTTTGTTTTTTGATTTCATAAATTTATACTTCCTTGGTTTATGCAATTTTTTTTTGTATGTTTAGAATCCTACACATGACCATTGGTTCAAGACGCTAGTGGTGCATATAAATTGTATAAAATAATATGCATATGATCCTTTTTTTTTATGTTATATTGTTGAATAAAGTGGAGTGCATAATGTTGTCGATTAGGATTTCAAGGATTTCTTCGTTTATTTATACAGGATACGAGGCCTATCTTGTAGGTGGATGTGTACGTGATCTTATATTGAAACGTACTCCCAAAGATTTTGATATTATAACTTCAGCTGATCTGAAAGAGGTAATTTCACCGTCCAATTTTTGAACATTTTGAGTACTATCGGTTTAATTTTTGGATGCTTTTGTCATTGTCGAGGCAAGTCTGTCTATTGTGAACAGTTGAGAGCACGTTTGTTCGAGCCATCTTTTTTCCAGAAAGAAGTAGCCACTCTGCTTTGTTCTCGATTTTGTTTGTTCAAGTTAAGCAATGTGGCCAATTCTATCAATCCTTCTGCATTGCCAGTCCTAAGCTTGGATAAAAGAGGAGGGTTGGTGTCAGGAGGGCATTTGGCTACCAGTAACTCTGCCATTAATAGTCATATGGAACTTACTTTAGGGTTCATGACCCGGACATCTTTTTTGTACATTGTGGAAAAACAAGAAAAGAAGATGAAGAATTTGTTAAGCAATATTACTGTTTATTTAAACTAGGAATAGTAAACGTAATGTTTCTTTCTTTGTAAAGCAATGTCTATGTTTTTATAATGACTAGTCCTGTCATGAATTTTAATGTATTGAAAGTATGCACTTTATAAAGACTCGGTTCTTGTACTAACAGCATTCATTTGCAGGTAATGGGAGCATTTTCGCACTGTGAAATTGTTGGAAGACGCTTTCCAATTTGCCATGTTCACGTTAAGGATTCTGTTGTAGAGGTGTGTGAATTATAAGGGACATCACTATTTGTAAATTCTATTCATGTTTCTCTACCGAGATGACCAATACCTTATAAGTCACCTGTTTATGTCTGATATTTGATGGAGTATATATGAAACTAACATGCTTAGAAGTAATCTTGGTAAATAGGTTTCAAGTTTCAATACCTGCGCAAGGAACTACCGTAAACACCATTACTCTCTGAGAAGACCTCCTGGGTGCAGTAAGCATGATTACATGCGGTGGAGAAACTGTTTAAAGAGAGACTTTACAATCAATGGGTTTGAGACTGACCTTGGCGCCTTGTCTAATAGTACACTAAGAGCTTCTTTTGTATCTTGTTTATTTCAATCAGTATATGACATTGACTAGCCTATTTTTATCCGAAATGGTGCAGCTTAATGTATGATCCATATGCAAGCTTAGTATATGATTACATGGGAGGCCTTGAAGATCTAAAAAAAGCTAAAGTGTGCATGTAACATTGATGCATACTGCTATATTAGTTTCTATTTTTTTTTGTGGAAGCTCTGTAGTTAGATTTTGTATTTTCTGTATCTTAGGTGCGAACAGTACTTCCTGCTGATGCATCCTTTCAAGAAGATTGTGGTAAGCAGCATTGAATATATTTTGCACTTCTTATATGATCTCCTCTGAAGCATTTATAGGCTTGCAGCAGTTGAATTGTAGTTGTCTTATGAGAGTTGTTTTTTATACAGCTCGTATACTTCGCGCAATAAGAGTTGCTGCCAGGTTGGGCTTTCGCTTTACTAGAGAAACGGCACATTCTGTCAAAGATTTTTCTTCCTTGGTATCTAGACTTGACAGGGTATTAATGAAAAAAAAATCTTCTTTTGTTTTTGTTGCATGTTTAATGCCATAATCTTTTTGTTATAAAGAGTATTTTTGGCATCTTTACAGGGAAGGCTACTGATGGAAATGAACTATATGATGGCATATGGATCTGCAGAACCATCATTGAGGTTACTGTGGAAGTTTGGACTTCTTGAGATTCTTCTACCTATTCAAGTATATTGATGATTTGTTTAACCAAGATTCCTTTCTGAACCATCCCATCAATTTAAGCATACTGATATAGCAATTTTGCAGGCGGCTTATTTTGTCTCTCAAGGTTTCAAAAGACGAGATAAACGATCCAACATGCTTCTGGTATGTAAAATTGTAGCTGCAATGTTGTATTTTATGTGTTGAACAATGACCATTGTGATCTTGCATTGATCATGAACTATGCTCGCTATTAACTTTTCACATACTTCAACTTTTTTTCTATTTCCTTCAAATGGCTGAAATTAATTGGTCCCCATTGCACTTGTCAACTATTTAAAGGAAAGGGTTTATGGAATCTTGAATATCTGTATAGATATTTTTTTTTCTTACTTATCTATGGTCATTATTTTTTTTTAGACGCACCTCTATGAATGAGTATGTGAGTATTGTTTAAGTGATTAATGGATTACTGAAAAGGTGATTTCTGTGCTTACTTGTATATGCTTCAGATATTTGCTGATGTATGCATGTAGCAAAGATAGTATTCTACTTTGTTGTTTATGGTTGCTAATGTGTGTTTTGTGCCAGAGTGGTATGCTACTTGTTTGCAGGTTAGGTTTTTGGAATAATACTTCTATTAATATTCTTTAGTTGAAAATATATAATTTTTTGTAATGATATTAACTTTTTGAAAATCCCAATGTCTGCATATCAATATCGTCATACTATCTTCCCAATTTAAATTGATTACCACCTTTAAGAAAAAATGAATTTCCTTATTGTGTGCACGCTCTCCATAGTTCTGGTAATTCCAGTTGCTTTGATGTAAAAGGCATCAAGGAAAAAGTGATTTAGGACGAGAAATTAGAAAAAAAAATAGAATCAGTGGGAAGAAGAGTACAATAAGAGGGGAGAAGTTGTTTTGGAACCACCTAAACAATAAATTTATTTGAACAATGAGCGTATAAAACTCAAGGTCTATGCCAATATATTTATAGACTCAAAAGACCTAATAACAGAAGGAATATCTAAGTAAAAGGGTAACCTCACTAGGAATTCGATTTCTCAATTACGAACCTACTAAAATTTTAAACTATTAATGAGCATATTTTCTTTTAATTCTTATTACATTATTTATTCACGTGGAACTTGTCCTGCATCATGCTTTAACCCCTAATGTTCTATTTTGTGGCTGCGATTGGTCTCATAGGATTTGGGTTAATAGCCTATGATAAACTATTATTAATTGGCCTATGTTTTGTGATCTAGTCAATGTTCTCCACCTTGGACAGACTTCTTGCTCCTGACAGGCCTTGCCATAGTAGTCTTTGGTACTTTCTCTGTTCTTCTTTCCTCAGAGTTAGCTCTTCAACTGTTCCCATAGTCTGCTCCAATTTGTTGTGTTAACTTTTAGGGTATCAATATTAGCATTCCACCAAGCTTTGGTTGCAGAGCCTCAACATCCCCTAGTAGTTGCTGCCTTCAGCTTGGCTATCCACAATGGGGGAGATCTATTGGAGGCGATATCCATCGCAAAGGGTGTGAAGAAATTGCACGAAGTTGAATTTCCAGAGCTGCTGGACCACGAGGAGATGGAAGATCCAGCTGTGATGGACAAGGTGTTGGATCTTGCAACATATGTGAAGGCTGCGTTGAGCAATATGACTGATGAAACATTTGTCTCACAGGCTATGGAGAAATATCCACAAGCTCCATCCTCTGATCTGGTAAGTTTGCTACACAATTTTATGTTCATGTACTGTGCCCTTCTGTTTCAAGAGCAATAGCATGAAATTGTTCGCCTTGAGGTTATCCTACGGAAAACTCATAAATTGGAGAATATATTTTAACTAATTAGCCTAAGAACACATCCGTATGACTTCAACATTCAAATAGAAAGGCTGGTGCTCAAAAAAAATATACATTCTGTAGAGATATTAGACATCCTGTGCTTATTCGTGTGTAGTTATTGCCTCCTCCCAGATGTCCTTTAGTGGACACTGTTCGATTGGTCAGTATTTAGATGGTTATAGGATTTGTTCATTTCTGGGGTGAAGCAGTATTGAAGCATTGCTGTTCTTGGTAGTTCATGAGCAGTTAAAACTGCATTGTAATCATTTGGAAACCAAGAATATTGTTGTTTAAGTCAGTATGTGAATTATGATAACCAATAAGTAGTATCCAAAATATGACTAAGTGCTGCGGTGACTTGTGAAGTTTTTATGCTTGCAGGTATTAATTCCACTAACTCTATATATGAAGGTCTGCGCTATATTTAGGTGTGTTGGGACGAGTGTTGAGGATAATGGTTTTGTCCTGAAAAGGGGCATTAAGATCAATTACGAGAGCTTAGCTCAAGGGGGGATGCAGGACGTGCGACACACCTTTGCGCGAGTTGTTTTTGACACTGTTTACCCACCAAGGTTAAATCAAAAGATTGATTAAATGATAAAGAAGAGAAAAATAGGAAAAAGGCCATTTGATGTGATCTGGCAGATTTTTGTGTCCGGAGTTGCACAGTTTTCTGCGAGCACTTCCTGGATTGCGCTTCTTAATTTCTTGTTTATCTGTATTCCCCTAATTAATTTTTCTGTGGCTTTCATCAACTATACCATAAAGATCAGCACCAAGTAGATTTGCAGATGCAAGACTTGACTGGAAGGGAAATGGCCGCGATGCAATTATTTTAGCAGGTACTTACACGGGTGATAAAACCTAATACTGTTACTCAAGGGAGGTTTTCTCGCTGCTGTTAACAATACATTTCAATGCTATTCCCCGATAAGTTATCCTCCTGTTTGGACGTTGAGGGTATCAACAAACGGCCTTGGTGATCAATGTCGAAAATCCTCCAACGGGACAAAGGTTAGGTTGTCATCACAAGCTCTTGTCAAATCATATATTGTTTAATTTTAATCTGTGGAATTTTGTACAAGGATCAAATGATGACAATGCCATTCCAATTTTTGGTCTCTCCCTGAACGAAACCTTTTGGATCGAGCCTTCTTAGTTTTGAGTGGGGATCTGCAGTAAAATGGGCCTGAGGATTTGTCAATGGTGCTAATTAGGTTACTTTTCACATACTCGCAAAAAAAGAAGCTGATGATACGATTCAGAAATTTAGAAATCACTTACAAGCGTCCTGGGACCTTGAAATATTTTATCTTTATGGGTATTGTGAATATTTATTCCTCAAATTGACCTCTTAACCTTAAAATTTTTCATCTAATACGCCTATCGCAAAGTAGTGGATGAAACTACAGATGTAGATTGACCCATGTGGTATCTGTTATGGTCCTTGGCTTTGCCGATATTCTTTTGTCTGCTTCAACCGTTCCGTGTAATGGGCGTGTCACAAAAAGATCCATAGCCAACACATACTGATTTCATAATATCCTCAAATGTAATGCCCAACGTATAAAACATAAGCGGTAAACCGAGTTTTGTATAAAATTGCCATCGAAATGGCTTCACACAAACTAGCACTTTACAGAAAATGGATACATTCAACTTTTCATACAAGCTAGGCGAGTGTTCCATGCGGGGATCGAAAACTTGCAAAAAGGAAAGCTGC
Source organism: Piper longum (assembly GCA_032619315.1). Taxonomy (NCBI): domain Eukaryota; kingdom Viridiplantae; phylum Streptophyta; class Magnoliopsida; order Piperales; family Piperaceae; genus Piper; species Piper longum. Next base: position 6,140 of record JAVDBV010003254.1, read on the forward strand.
GTTGTACCAACTTAGACTAAAAAATCTGCCCACCGAAATAAATCACTGTCATGTAACAAATTCAATCGACGATGTCTATTGTGGCATGTAAAGCGTCAAGTTTCTAGTTCCAAAGGTCAGGGCAATTGGTCGACATTGCCAACTGCACAACTCCTTTGTTTGGCCGCCTCAAAGTGTATGGTGAGGATGAGGTCAACCTGAAAAGCATCAATAAACAAGAGTTAGATATTCAACATAAGACCCTTATATATGGTCTCGCAAATATATGCGTTGGACAAAATAGCGAGCTATATCTACTAATGAATGACTAGTCATATCTTGTCACTTACTCAGAAGCTTCCTCATATCATATTTTAATGCCAGAAGACTAGTAGACTAGATGCCAAATTTACAAATTGGTGTTAGGTTCCAAGAACTTTCACTACCTAACAAGGAGTCAAGCGGCCTCTACCCATCTGCTTAAATTACTCACAATTGAGGACATGCGTCACCAGATTTTATTTTGTATGTTTGATAATGGAGCTGTCAAAGTTGAATGCCTTTCAACAAACGTGCATTTTGTTATGATTTCTGTTCTACCCAACTTGGCTACTTAATATATCTAAACTGACCGTGAATCTGGGTCTTCAACCAATTTTTTTTTTAACAATCATGGCGAGAAACCGGTGTATATATATATATATATATATATATAAAAGATACAGTAGAACAGTACAATTTGTTGCATGTAAAATAAATTATTTTCCATGAAAAGCTTACCTTTCTCTGCGTTTATCCAAGAATGTCATGAGTGAATTTCTCCGGGCTATCGGCAAGTCTGCACACACACAGGATTTAACCATCCATTAGTACTTTCAAGTCATGTATTGATCAGGGAAAATTGTTGGAAGTTAGCATTACAAGAATGAACTGATAACCTTACCAAAAGAGCCTCCCTTTGGTGCTTCTCCACCTTCACTACTTGAACAAACGTCGGAAACACTCGGATGAGTAGTACTAGGAGAATCCACCCTTTTGATGTTGAGCTCTTGGGCAAGCTTGATAACCTTCTCGGCCTATACGATCGTTTGAGAAATGATACAGTATTTAGTGCGAATCAATTAATTTTTTTTATAATGCTAACTAATGATCTATGGAGATTGATTTCATCAAGTAAAAAAAAAAGAGGAGATCAAGCTTGGTACCTTGTCCGAAGAAACTTCAAACGTTGAGACACCTCCGTTATAGAAGATGGTCATTTGAGCTCCTTTTCCTTGTTCCTTCGTCTCAATTGGATTTTCCAAGCTGGCATATTATGAGAAACAAAAAGAAACCTTTAGCACATTAATACATGAAGTTGCCATAAGCATTAACATTTTGATCGAGACTTAATTTCATGACAAATCAACAAATCATTCGCTACTCCGATGAACTTCAAATGGCGGGAACAAGAATTACCTTGGTAGGGAAGTCGGGCAAGGAAGTTCAAAGCAGCCACCTAATTCTTGATCCGAGAAAGTTTTTGTCTTTGCCGCCGGCTTTTCATCAAGACCACCGCGGGAAAACATGGCCTTCAACAACTGGGGATCAATCCTTGCCATGGCCTTCTGGATGTCTAACACAAGACCAACATCAAGACCGCTTAGTTCAGAATGATCAATATCATCAAGAAGCCGAGAAAACAAGATGATATATATGGTTCATAATGAAATAGTACCATTGATGGTGCTCCTTTGGGTAGAAGTGTTGGTGGCATTCCCCTTGCAAAGGCCACTTCCCTGCTTCTCCATGGCAAAGAAGTCGAGCTCCACCGGTGCAGCTGATCTCCACATGATTACTTAATTTCTTGGTGCAGAGATGAATCAAATCTCTGAGGTGGCTTGTTTGATTTGCTCTTTGGAAGCTTATAGAGATGCGAGGGAGAGCTAGCGGACTATATATATATAGACATATGGAAGGATATGGAAGGTGGAGTTCGTCAATATAAGGGAAAAAAAGCACGAGGGAGAAACCGCACAAATTTATATAGACATGTTAAACACGAGGTCTCTTTTGTCGAACTCGCCTAAAGAGTTTGCTTTTCTTATATGACGATTTTACCCTCCATGCACGAAGATCTTTTCGGTGCCATAATTTGGAGTGCCGACTTCGGCTGTTCATCGGTGTGAACGTTTCAACACATGATATTCATGTTATATGCTTCTCTTTATGCTTCTTTTTCCACCTGTTTTTCCACGTACCTACTGTGAAATGTTGACGATCCAGACTGAAATTTTCTTGGTTATTAGCACGCTCATTTTTATTATTATAATAATAATTATTATCTCTTTTGAATTCTTGATTGGACTGTGAGCTTTTTAGGAAGAGGGTTGGTTCTTATTATAGCTACGTAAATGATCGGAAGTATGAATAATTAATGGGTCAATCGCCTTCAATTGAAGCGTGAGTTTTAAAAAATAGTGGGCCGGTCTAGCCTGCCTCTTTTTTATTAAAAAAAATTGCCGTAGACAAGTGTGCATGATGGCTAGACAGCTAACACAGCCGACATAAAAAAGAAAATAAAAAAAAACAAAAAAAAAAACTAACACAAAGCTAGCTAGCTCAATGGCACCTTGGGCCAGAAAAAAAAACAAAAAAAGGAAAAAATTGGCTCAAAAGCAGTCTCACAGTCTCTCCATTAATTTGTAGACATAATTTTAAATCTCAATAATATGTATAATAACTTTAGGCTTCGCTTGCACAACTATAAAAAAATAACCTTTTTTGTGTGCAAAATTTTCTTGATTATTCTAAAAACAATTATTTTGCTCTTTATTAAAAACTGATTTATCGCCGTGCCCAATTAAAGACGTGAATGTGCGCGAGCTAGCACTTCTAGCCTCGTTTTTCATCATATATCATGAGATCCACCGATAAAATGTAAATAACTATTAACAATTGATTTTTTCTAGAAGACTCCATTCATTGAAAATAATCCTACGACTTCTATAAAATATTTTTTCCGCATTAAGTTGTAGAGAAACCCCAAAAGTTTTTTGTTTTTATTTTTCTTTTCTGAGGCTCCTAAATCATAAGTTGTACATGGTTAAAATTGCACAACCCGAATGAAGATTCAGACTTTTGCATATATATATATATATATATATATATATATATATAATTAAGAGACTTTAGATTCTCTCCTCTGATGTTTTATGATGGAGATTTTGGGGAATTTAGGTTGAAGAAAACTAATTTATCTCCTAGTGATTTTATGATGGAGACTTTGGAGGGTTTAGGTTGTGAAAACCTTATTTATCTCCTAGTGATTGAAATTGAAGAACCTATTAAGTTGCATTTGTTAACATTTGAAATTATGAGTATTAAGTATATACAGTTCATTGTCACACTTGGAATATTAAAGGAATTATGGGATACCAAACAAAGGTGACTATTTATTGTTTTATTGAAAATAAAAGATCTCAAACCATCTCTATAAATATAAACTCATTTGCCTTATTCTAAAACAAGATAGACAAAGACAAAATGCGAGAGAAAAAGGCAGAAAAAGAAAAGACATATAAAGATAAGAAGATGGATCAATATTATTCACTAGTTTAATCTTATACAGAGTATTAAGATATAGAAATCTTATAATCTTAATCGTATAAGTTGAGTGAGTTATCCTTTTATACATTTATATATGTTTGATGACTGTGACATTTGTTTGAAGTAGTGAATTATTCGTTATTATACTATGGTTTTTGACTCTCGATAAAATGAGAGTTTTTCACATTAAATCTTTGTTCTTTTGGTTTTGCATTATCTTATTTCTCAAACATTATTTTCCTGCATCTTTTGTTCACTGTTGTTGATCTCTAACTTTAGAAATTTTTCTCAATAATTGGCGCCATTTGTGGGAAATTTTAGGTCTCATTCAATTAGATCTTGATTTGAATGAGTCATGACATACATTTTTAAGACCGGGAAGATTGAAAATTTTGATGGAACAAATTATCAATGGTGGAGGATGCAGATTGATGATCATTTATAGGAGAAGCAACTACATCAACCGCTTGTAGGTACCAACTCAGAAGTGATGTAAGCCGAGGAGTAGGCCTTATTGGATAGGCAAGCCTTAGCTATCATTCAATTGTGTTTATTGTCTTCAAATAGACAACCATCAAAGGATTGATGGAGGTATTAGCTAGTGTTTATGAGAAGTCATCAATCTCTAATAGGGTATTTTTATTGAGGAAGCTTGTCTATTTAAGGATGTTCGAAGGTAAATCTATTGCTAATTATTTGAATGATTTCAATAAAATTTGGGCACAACTTGAATTTGTGGAGATGACCTTTAATGAAGATATTAAATCTTTAATGTTCATGTATTCTTTGTCGGAAAGTTGGGATACAATAAATACATCTATAATTAATGATTTAAAAGAACAACTAAAGTTTGATGAAGTGCTTAGTATAATCTTGAATCAGGAGATGATGAAGAAGAGCATGGTAGATAGCTTACCATCCATCTCGGGCACAGCTCTGTTGGTGGACAAAAGCAATGGTAAAGAAAGAGGAAAAGGTCAAAGTAGAAGTCCTAAGAACCGAGGGCGCTCTCATCGAAAGAAAAATTCAAGGGTAAGCCTACTTGTTAGATTTGTGACAATGAAGGACATGTAAAAAATGATTGTCCCGAGCGAGTCAAGAATGTAGTTGATGTTGTAGATGGTCATGAAGAGAAATTTTGTTTATCTGTTTATAATGATTACAAAATAGATATATGGTATATTGATTTAGGTGCTTCATTTTATTGTACTTCTAATAAAGAATGATTTTGTTATTTTATCAAGAGTGAGTTTAGATATACAACAATTGACAATGGTTAAAAGTGCAAAATTGAAGGCAATTGTAAAACCCGTGACTCGAGTCAGGGTTTTATTATAGCGAACCAGTCGGTTCAACTGTCAATTCGAGTCGAGTCAGTTCATAGACCGCACGCTGAGTCGAGACCGGCGTGAGTTATGAGCGATGAGAGTCGCGTATACTTGAA
>JAVDBV010003255.1:0-20400 GCA_032619315.1 Piper longum
TATATATATATATATATATATATATACATGTTAGATTTGATATGGTGACTCTTAATTACACTTTTATAAGAGACTATGTCTATATTATCTCAGGATTTTTTATTGATTTTATTCTAATTATTTTGGTGTATAAACTAATTAGCGTGTCTTCTATATAGTAACATATTACGGTTCTATGCATTCATTCATGTATAGTGATTAATATTTTTATTTTAAGACACTCAGAGTAGATCCGCACATGTCAGATTCAAGTTAGTTGACCCAATCAAGGCACGTGACATTTGGTTAAGTTCACTAATGTAACTTGAAGTTGTGGTGTGACAATTAAACTCTTGAAATTTTCTAATTTTAGATGTTATTATATTTCTAGTTTATTTGGCATTCACGAGTCTTAGTTTTTCCTAGCGGTTCGTTTATGAGTCTTAGTTTTCCCAAGCATTGTTTGTTTTATCTTTTATTTCATAGCTTTACTTAGAATTTGAACTTTAACTAATCTTTTGTGTATAGATTTAGTTTTTATTTTTATTTTATTTTACATTTTCAATTTATTTATAATACTGATAAATTAATACAAAATAAATTTGGAGGCACTTAATTTTAAGTGGCTCAAAAGAGGCAGGTCGTTGCACAAACGAACTATTTAGTATATAATTGAATCACAATTGAACTATTTAAACTTTAAAAATAAATTTCATCTCAATTTATACGAACAATAATTATAGATTAATAATACATGTGTTTTTCATATTTGACTCAAATTTAGCTTAACTTAAAGCATTTTGAATCCTATTCGAACACAAAGTAAATAAATCAAAATTTAGCATAGTTAAACTCGGCATTCTCAATTAACAATCCTAAGCAATCCTATTTTAAATTTAACAATTCTTAAGTAAAATTTTGAAATTAACAATTCACGAATATCAACTAATTTAAAACATAATATATAAAATAAATTACTAACTATTTTATAGTATTACCAATTAAGTATTACAATACATATTATAAAAAATTTCTAATCAAAATATAATATATTTAAAACTAATTTAAATTTATGCTAACAATTAAATCACTTGAAAATAAATAACTCATCATAAGTCGTAAATCATATGCTGTTTGTTACTAAGACAAGAAATTAACTTTGCTTAAGGTCCATTTTGATAGATTGTGAGAAAGAATAAAAGATTTAAAAAAGAGAAAAAAAATGGATTGAAAGACCAAAGAAAGATTAGGGCACTTTCTTTTTATTGTATTTCCTTGTAAATTTTATTATTTTATTGTTTTATTGCATTTGTAAATTTTGCAATAATTTGTGAAGAAATTTTTCACCCTATAAAATACTAATTTTTATTATCATTCATTATTTGAGTTGAATCCAAACACTTTATAAAAATCATAAACAACCACCAAAATTCCATGATCAGAATTATAAAAGGCTGCGGACGATTACAGAAGAAACACTTAAAAGAGGTCACTACAGAATTTCCTCCCAAAATAAAGCATAATTTTTTGTGCTATTACTAAGATGTCACTCGTCCCCTCCCTTGGACTTTTTTTTCTTCTTTTTTACCTCAACAGCTGTTTGAACTCCAGCTCCATCATCCTGATCAACGCCCTTCTTTTTCTTCTTCTTGGCCGTTCCATCCTCCCCTAGATCGAAACCATTCAGTCCGTTGGTACCTCCATTAATTTCTTCCTTCTCCTCAATCCTCTTTTCTTTCTTTTTCTTCTTCTTCTTCTCTGACTCGGGAGCATAACCATCCACAACCTCTGAAGGTTTGTCTTCTTGCATGGGGTCGCTAGTATCATCTCTCGCTTTGGATTTCTTGTTACTTTTCTTTACTGTAGTTTCTGTATTTTCAGTATCCATTTCCTCATTTTCTCCATCTGCAGCTCATACAAGTAAATTCCTATTAACACACTAAATAATTGTTTTTTCGAAGATTGCCAATTAATTTATCTTTACCTTTGTTAGTTTTCATCTCAATGGCTGTTCTCATAACATCCACGTTCTTCCTAGGCGCAACCCCCTTGTCATAAAAATCAAGTCGCTCTTCAACTTGCTCACGAAGTTTCTCACCAAAAACAGTAGTATTTGATTCTGTAAAGATACACAATAAATATTGGCCATTGAGTACCATATAGAACTATCCCAACAACGACAATACATGAACTGTACCTGAAAAACAATCAATCCGAGATGCAATAGAACACTTGTTTGCAAGGTAGCGGGCCATACGTCCTTTATTACGAGCAGAGGCACGCCCAATAAAAGAAGAGTGAAATATAAGGCCGTATTTTGGAGTATTTCCCCGTGTCTTCAATGCTCTAACAACCATAAAGAGCATAACACGTATCAACTACTGTGCTAAAAGAGAAATTACAAGACAAGGTGATTTTTAAGTCCCCAGTTTTGAGTTTGATAGTGTGACTGTAATATTTCAAAAGGAAATGTGGAGCTCATAATAGACCACAAAGCAGAACAAAAAACCATGAGAAAAATTGTGTGATACGTTTTGGCTGAAGCCAATTGACAAAAGATAATCATTGTCAAAACATCTACCTGAAAAGTGCCTTTTCAGCACCAAGAATCTGAAGTGTGGAAGAGGGGCATTTAGCAAGATTTGAAAGGCTTCCAGCAGGAGATATCAAACGAGCACCAACTACTTCACCTATCAGAGAAGCCAAATTGGGAGCAATGTCATTCATTTTTGTGACGAGATAATCATAAAGCCCCTTTCTGTACTCCGATAAATCCATTACTCTTTGTGCAAATTGCTGGACATTTATCAAATCAATGGGAGACAAATCCTGTCCTGATCCATGAAAAACAAGATGATTTATGAATACGGAGCAATACAATTTTATTCATTTGGGGAAAAAAGCATTTCAATTCAAGCGTATAACAAGCTCACCCATGGATGATTTGGCGGCTTCAACAACTTCTTTGGCTTTATCCTCATCCCCTATTATATCAGTTAACCCAGGTATCTTATCCTCAGATAATTCTGCCTTGTTTTCTATGAACTTTGCCACTTTGGCATACAAATAATTGTCATTGACAATCTTCACTAATTCTGGAAAGTGCCAGGAATACCATTCTCTGCATAAATGTTTCACATTTAAAATACATTTGGGTAACAATCGTAGCTTTGTAATGAGAGGTTGCAACACATTATTACTTTTATAAACATAAAACTGTGTGCATAAAGAAACGAAAGTAGGGTTGTTGATAGCTTAGGATTATTCAGTCACCTGGGATACTAGGTAAATTAAAAACCATCCAAAGCCAGAGATCAATTTAATCATACCAAATACAAGGGAAGCCAAAAACAGCTTACAGAACAGAACAGACCTCACTCTCATAGAGAAAGAGTTGATATCTTTGTCCAGTGTATCCAGAAGAAAAATAGCTTGTATAACCATATTGTCAACTCTGTTGACATTGAACTTGACCTTTGCACGACTATAACTGTGTCCTAAACCAAGTTGAGCCTTTTCAAGATCGGATGGCTACAAGAATAACGAACATATACTGGTTACTCAGACAAACAAAAGCTACAACAATACAGCTGGGGCAGTTTAAATCATAACAAACCTTAAGCTCCTTAATAAACCGATCAAAATGGAGGCGCACACCTCGAAGCAGCTCAAGTACAAACTCATTGCTCTGGCAAGGAATTTTGGTAGTCTCAAATATCTGGGAGCCAATTTTCGGCTCTGCTAACCCTAAGCTGAACTTTGCCTTCTTACCTTCCTTAATTTTTGGAAGATTGAGCTCCAAGAAGTTCCTCAACTCATCAGTCAAAAGACCTGCAATTAAACGTTAGTTTTTCAGATAATAGTTTCACTGACATCATTCTATGCCAATCAAAATCTTATACACCACGACGCAGTTTTTAGCGAAACACTTGCCTTACGGACCACACAATAATGACTGATCACTAAACAATGAACATGCAAAACATCCCAACAAGCAAACAGAAAAATAAGATAATAGAACCTCCTAATATTCACTTGCAAGTAACTGAAACAAAGTAAGATCAATAAGACCAACCATTTTTTTATGACAAAAAGATTTTTTGTAAGCCAGTTAATTGCATGAATACAAAGAAAAAACAGAAAAGAGGCATTACTGCAAAAGATGCTGTCAAGACAAGCTTCCAAACAGCTCCACCACTTATACAAGCTGCCACTCTAATGCAAATGGCAATAGTTTCATACAAGCCAAAAAAAATAACATTTTGATTTTTGTTGTGTAGGTTGAAAAAGATTCAACCTTCGGAAATGGCGTTGCATTGGTTGAGCGCGTCGAGGGCGGATGAGAAGGGCTGGAAAGCGGCCAGCTTGACGACCTTGCCGAAGCGGGCGAGGTCGAGGACGGACTTGCGGACGGCGTCGGTGTTCTGGCCGATCTCGTCGAGGCCGTGGGCGAGGAAGAGGGCGTAGCCGGAGGCCGACTCGAAGAGAAGGTAAAGCGCCATGGGAGCTCTGAGGTAGAGGTGGATGGGCAGGGGGGAAGGGGGAAGAGGAGGAGCTGCTAGGGTTTTGGAGGGGAAGCCGTGGCCGTGCCGCCGTCTTGTAGGGTTTAAGGCTTAGGTCGTTACCACTTTCCAATTGGAAGAGGCAAATGGGGATTGTGGTTGGGCCCAAAAACACAAAGCCCATCAACAGTGCTCCATGCCCTTCGAGTGAATAATTAATTTTATTTTATGATGCAACGCTGTTTTTAAATTTAACATGTCTCACTTAACAGTTTTTTCTTTTTTCTTTAACGTTTAGTACAAGGAGTAGTTAAGTGATGTTTTTGTTTAAAAGAAGGGCTTAAGTGATGAGTGACCTCGGTGAAGGAGGGTTAAGTCTAGGGCTCCTAAAGGAGGAGCGAGCCGAATTCAAATTATGGCCGAACTTAACTCAAATAGTTCTAAGTTCGTTCAAAGTTGGCTGGCTCATAATCAAATAAATTTTAAATATATATACTCAAAATTGATTTAAATATTTTTTTGGTGTTAGAGTTTGACTCGAGTTTGAATACACCCACAACCTTTATGTCTTTAATGTAAAGACCTCCTACCCAAGCTATCCCACTACTTTGATGTTGAATTATATATAAATAAATATAACTAGTTACAATTAAACTTGTATATAAATATATAAATATATATATATATATAAAGGCTATCTTAACCGGGGGTAAATAATATTTTTGTCTCAAACTTTAATCTTTATCGTTTGATTATAAGGACGACCCAAATTTGATAAAAAAATAAAAAATAAAAAACCACTACCACCATCATTTAGTACGTAGTTAATAATGATATTTATTTTGAATAAACAAGTGATATTATGTATATTATTATATTATTTTATCTAGGCTAGTTCGAATCGAGTTCAAGTTATAATTGAGTCGTGTCAAGTCACACTGCTTTACTCAAACTCTACTCATAGGATTCAAGTTTGAGTCAAGTATTTAAATGTCGAGTCGAACTGAGTCGAATATAAAATACTCACAACCCGACTCAGCTCAATTAACAACCTTATTTATGTGATAATTTGATTAATTCTAAGGGGCTAAATGATGTTTGCTCATAAATAAAATAATATAAATAATATAAATTTTAATATAAAATATAACTTATTTACATCGAATACTAATTAGATCACTCTAAACTCATATCCAATTCGAATATTTTTTAATATATTATATATTTAAAAAGTTTAAACCTGAATCCGATCCAAAATTATTATGAATCGGTGGGTATTGAATATCCAGATTCATCCTTAAATGACCTGTACTCATTTAAAAGTAAAACGTCATCGATTATTTAGTGGTAAAATCGTCAACTTAAAATAGAGTATAACACTAATGAATGATAATAACAAAAAAATTATAAAAATAATAATATAATAATAATAATGATAGAAAACAAAAAAGAGTACAGAGAAAAACTAATTAAGGGTTTTAGTTTTTAGGTCATTTCCAAATGGGAGAGGTGGACGGAAATTGTGGTTGGGCCCATGGACAAGCCCAACGACTACATGGGCTTAAGGTCCACCGACTATAGAAGATGAAAGCCCGTATCATCTCGTCGCCGGTAGCCGCCGCCGCCGTCGCCGTCGCCATCGTCGCCGCCGTCTTCTTTGCAACCTTCTGGTTCACCATCTGCAGGTATCTATCTTATTCCTCCAACTGATCCTAGGTTACATTTTCTTTCGTCACTTTTTTTTGTAAGAAGCAATCTGCAAAACTGTATGGAGTGGATGATCCATGAAATGGCTGTTATTCTGATGGTCGCGTATCACATCATATTCTGTGTTGTTTCTTCGTTTTGCGCAAGCAGTCCATGATCTTTATGTGTGTGAGTTTTTCCTGTTAGTGAAGTCAATAGCCACAATTGGATGTTGGAGTGTTTCATTACATCTGTTAGATCAACTTGTTTGTTTTTTTTGTAAAATTGTTGTGATTTCGAGACGAGTGGATCCTTTTTTAAAAAAAAAATATGCCTGCTTATGTGTTGTGGTTTCATTTGGCAGTTGATTCATTATGGACACGAGCGCATTGTAGTTAGATTCAATATTGTTCTAGTAGTTGTGTAGCGGGCAGCTCATGTTTGTGGGGGGAATGGGTGTTGAACCCCTTTCTTTGTTGTGATTTTATCAGTTTAGGTTTGAAATATTCTCCAAGGGCTTTATTGGTAGGAACTAAGATTTTTATTGTTGTTGCACTGCATTGCTTCAGATCATTACTTTGATCACATTCTTTGGCAGTTCAATATAGTTTATTTTGATTAAGCTTAGTTCAGAACAAAATGGATTTTTTATCATTTATTCAATCTCGAGCTCTGCTTTGTGATCAGATCTATTAGCTTTGCATTGTAGCTATTTAAATCTTTTCAAGTGGCACTCATTACTTCACATGCGTAACAACATTTTTTATAGTCATTTTCTGTGTATTGGAGCCCATAAATTAGTAGTAGGCTCTTGAAGCAGATCAAATTAGATCAAAGCATGTTGCATTGAAGTCTCATCCATGATTATTTTATCGTATGAGCTGTTATGTACATATATTTATTTTTAATGCTCATTTGAATTCCATATGATCTTTACGAGATTACGTTGGGGAAAATGTGAATTTTTTACAAGCTGTTGAGTTTAGCAATTCCGTGATTTATATCAGGCTGACTGTCCTTTTATCTAAGTCAATCCTCTGTACACTCAAGAACTCACATATACACCCTCACACACAACAAACCTCTCCTCCCTAGCCCATGGAATTGAATCATTGACCTCACACCCAAGCTTTTGATCTTAACCAATACACCAGGCTGACTGTCCTTGAATTGGGAACACCACACGTTATCTTAAATAGACTTGCTTCTATAAGATCACACCATAAGAGCAAGCGTTTTCTCCTTGCCATCAGAAAGCTTTTCATGCCTTTTAGACAAGCTGTTATGGAGAAAAAGTATTCAAGAAGTTCAAGCATTTCCAGCTTTTACATGAGTTGTTGAGCATTTAAATCAACAATTCCCAGGATTTCAATCAATTAGTGGATATCCTCCAGTGGACTAGTAGTAATATTTTTCATACATTTACTGGTTTGAATGCTCATTCTCCATCAATTTTCATCATAGATCTCAAACATTTAGTAAAATAAGAGTAAAAATGTGTTCCACGCACCCACCATGCACCCAATTTTCAGGTTATTTGTCTCAAAAGGAATACCCAGAGTTGATAGTTTGGTTGGTTTTTTGGTTTTTCCCTATTATATCTATGATTTTGTTTCATACTTCCAAATCTTTCTTATGATTTTTATGCTTTTTTGCATGATATATATTGTCAAGTAACAATTGAACTATCTTGTATTAATCTGTCAACTGCATTTTCCTTCTTCCTGTCTCTTATTTTTGACACCTATTCCATTGCATTTTTATGACTTCAGAAATCCACTTCATAACATTGGTCAAAGAGAATGAACAAAGCAGGTCCAGGCCCAGGAGGAGCTGGAACTGGGCCCACAGCAGCCTCCGCTACAGCCGCAGCACAGAAGCAGAAGGCTCTTTTACAACGTGTTGATAATGATGTCAATAACATTGTTGAAAATTTCATTAGTTTGGTCAATTGTGCTCGGGTATTCCTACATTTCATCATTTTTTGTGATCATTGTGATAATGTATACCTTGTCCCATCCAGTAGAAGTCAGCTCTTTGTATTTGAATCACCAATTGATTTCTATTGTCTTCGAGTTGACACACCATTTTTCTTCTGTTAGGTTGGCAAGCTCCCCTCCCTTATGGATATCTTTAATGATGGGTTTCTAATTTTTTATCCATGATCATACTTGCTGGCGAGATCTTCAGCATTTTTAATAAATAGTTGAATAACAATTAATGATGTAACTGAAGTAGTTGGATCATGATGACTTTCTTGCTAGGAAATTGCGTGACAACTATGGCTATTGACATACTATTTCCGCTTGGTCATGTTTTAATTGTATTCTTGTTGAGATCAAGATTTTGACAAACCTAATCTGTGAAATCTCAAGAGTACACAACATGGCATGGTGCAAGGTTTTTAGTTTATACCATCATGAATGTGATAGAACCCATGCATTTTGTCCTTTTCTTTCATTGTTTTCTTTAAACTAATGACGGTGTTTGCAGCAAATTCCCCGGAGTCATGCTTAATTATTTGATTGATTTCAAACTTTATAGTTGGAAGAATGGTATCTTTTCTTGTCAATGAAATACTTAGAGCTAAGAAAAATGTTCGCATTCGTCATAAGGGGGGCTTTAACACCAATTATGGACTGCCTTAATCTTCATTGATGTTCTGATGTTTGATAGTTGAATAGTTTTAGACATCTAAACAGATATTTCCAGTGCTTGACCATATAATTTTTTGAAAAATTATCATTTGGGGCAAATAGCATAAAAGTTATGAGAAATTGGAAAGTGGATTTGGATTATTTTTTTTCCCATCTTGGCTAAATTAAATATAAGATGCAATTTCTTTGTGGTAGGTTAATGATCAGCCATTCAAGAACTCCCAGGAAGCATTTCAGATGGAGATGAGAGCGGCTAGAGTGGTATAGTTTCTAGTTCCTTTTGTCTTCTCCGCAGTGTTGGGAAGTATTTCATGGTGATTCATTGTGCCTGAAGGAAAGAAGCTTTGAAGTATTTGCTTCTGACAAAAATCTTGAATCTAAAAATGGGACTGTTCTAGAATCTAGATAGGTTTATGGTGAATGAGATAGTGATGGAAAGATGATGGTTCTTCCTTTTGAATTGATTTGAGTTGCATGGGGATCCACTCCTTTGATTATGACTGGGATTTTTACTTTCATTATGAGTTTTTTTTTTATTGTTACCTTCCTTATTTAAGGGGTAAGGGAATTAGTAGCCTTCCATTTGATAGCTACCCCCTTTAGAAGTTGTCACTGTCTAGAAATATAGTAACGAACATTTATAAAACTAATTGATGATTTTTGTATTGGGGGTCAAAATTAAAACCTTGTGGTGTTGTTTTGTTAGCTTTGCTCTGCATGCTGATTCCAATAAATTTTTCAGGTTCGCACTTATTACCAAAGACTACCCGCATAGTCTTTCTGCTCTATGCATCAAATAATGATTCTGCTTTTCTGCACCATAGTAGCACTATTCCTTCATTAATTTTCTTTAAAACAGCATGAAGTTTGGATGATTTTTTTCCCATGGTAACCTGTGAAAAAAATATTTGGTTGGGAAATTGAAATCTTTCAAATTCTCGATGATATATGGAAAAGATGAATCTTATGTGTCCAAATTATTTTGCCATGGTTGGTGCAACTTCATGTGTTCTTTATTTGCTTGATTCTGCTGAAGTCTTCCTTCTCTTCAATATTAGGTTTCAGCAATTGCATCTTAATTATTTATGTTCTTTTCATAATCTGATATTGGTCTAATTCTCAGACAAGGATGATCTTCAATTATATCCCACTGTTATAAGAACTAATTGGTGTAATTTGGTCGAAGCAGTGACTTTCAAAATGCTTTGGAAAGCGGTACTTGCCATTGTTTTCAATCCATAACATTTCATTATACATTCTGGACAGGTCCAGTCAGCGGATTCACTCCTGAAATTAGTGTCTGAGCTCAAGCAAACAGCTATATTTTCTGGTTTTGCATTGTTGAATGAACATGTAGAGCAGAGAATTACAGAGTTTCATCAGCAAGAGGACAAAACGGACAGATTGCTGGAAAAAATAGGAGAGCAGGCTGCTGCCGGATTAAAAGAACTTGAATCCCACTATTATTCTTCTCTGCAGAGGACATATCAGACTGACATGTGAGATTCACAATTCCTGCATTTGGTACTTTTTTTCTTGTGCGTCACTTTGCTTATGTATTTTAGTGTATTTGTACTTCCAATTTGTGTAGGTTTTTTGACTTCATAATCATCGGTTACTTTCTTGGGTAGCTTGCATTAGTCAGTACTTGATTAAATTTGTCTTTCCTCCTTTTTTTCCCATAAGATTGAAGGAAGCTTTCATCATGACATGGGCAGTTAAAAGTCTGGCATATTTGTCGTCAAAAGCATAGCATTTTCTTTTATAAGTTCATCATCTCGACTAATTGTGAACTAATTGATAACCATCAAATGTGTCTACCTTCTACACAATGCTTTCTTTTTACCAAAACATATTGAAGAATAGATTATATGTACTCTTTAAGTGAGAAGCTTTTGCCACTTGATGGTGAGCCCTTGATTCTTCTCTTGTTATCGTTGATAATTTTCTTGATCAAAGTTGGTATTGAAACTTCTGTGTGGCTATTGTTGTTCTAACTGGGAAGTGAGAGCATAATTTACCTGTATAAGAGAGATGCTTTATATGATGCCAACCGTGTGCCTTTTGGTAGGTTTGGGGAGCAGTTTAAGATTTTTTGAATGACTTGTAGACAAATTTGTTAAAAAGTCAATATAGGGTGCTAAGCGAAGTTCCATGCACTTGTTTCTAATTTTTACTAAGACATAAAAAATTAGAAAGATGTAATTTTTTTTTATTCTGTGTTGTGTAGATGAACGTGTAAATTTTAATGTGTTAGACAACATTGTCAAAAAAATCTCTTTTATTTTGTAAAGATAAACGTGTAAATTTTAATGCATTAGACAACTTTGTCAAAAAAAAATCTAATTTAGTAGTTTTGATATAATATCCAAATTTTTCGATCTAATGGTAGACCGAAGTGTGATGTTAAAAATTTGTAAATTTAATAATTAATTATTATCATATGAATTTTATGAAAGTGGATTTTAAAAGCATAGGTTATAACCATTCAACGATCAACTAAAATCATACATATATACATAATCATATATATTATACATACTTAATCATACATATTGTTTGTTGACACACATGCAATTCTGATAACTCGAGAGCATAAAACATGTCAAAAATATATACATGTACC
Source organism: Piper longum (assembly GCA_032619315.1). Lineage (NCBI taxonomy): Eukaryota > Viridiplantae > Streptophyta > Magnoliopsida > Piperales > Piperaceae > Piper > Piper longum. Next base: position 11,451 of record JAVDBV010003255.1, read on the forward strand.
CGAATTTAATCGATATTAATATACCTATATCATATATAAATATATACATTTATCGAAATTTAATTGACAATAACATGCATGTATTATAAACATACACATGTACTGAAATTTAGTTGACGATAGTATGCCTATATTATCTGTAATATTATAATCTAGTCGACAATAATGTCTTTATCATGTATAAAATATCATAATTTAGTCGACGGTAATATGCCCATATTATAGATAAATATATACATGTACCAAGATTTAATCGACGCTCGTATCATATATGGAATTTAGTTGAGTGTAATATGCTTGTATCATACATAGACATAAATATGTATCAGAAATGTTTGTTCTAAGTGCATGGGCAACAAGGTAATTCATGACTACTAAATCAAACTAAAAGTCTAGTAATACAAAGAAATACACCTATACATACATAAGTGTTGGTGTATGAGCTAATATGATAGCTCATGACCATTAAATCAAACTAGAAATCTAGTAATAATTTAACATAAAAAAATAGAAATATGGTTGACATACAGGTATATCGACATGCAACCAACTTAAATGAGAAATTTCAACAAGTTTCGAAACCAACAACCATGTTGAAAAATTCAATAATTGTTTCACACAAGTTTTACCCTTTCCGAGTTGAGAATGATATACTTATAAAAGTAGTTCTTTCATACAACTTCCACCCCTTCTGAGTTGAGAAGGATATCTTTATATTAACATAGTTTGGTATGTAAAAAGGAAAAAATAAGAAATGAAAGGTCATCATCATTTAGTCATAAATATATACACATTATATAATAACGAAATACGAAAAAGATAATAAATAAAGTTTATTAAAAATAATTCATAAATATAATTAAATTAAATTAATTAAATAATATTTAAGATTAATTTTGAGATAAAATAACCTAATTATTTTTAGAGTTTTACAATAAATATAATATCCCTCTTAAAGTTTATGCTAGTCATACGTCCAATACCTATTAGGGTACGATCCAATATATTTGACGATTGAGCAAAATTTCTTATTATGACTTTAATATATTTTCGAAAGCAAAATTTTTTAAATTGGGGATATTGTAAAATCTCAAAAATAATTAGGTTATTTTATCCCGAAATGAATCTTAAATATTATTAAATTAATTTATTTTAATAATATTTGTGAATTATCTAATAAATTTTATTTATTGTCTTTTTGTATTTCGTTATTATATAATGTGTATGTATTTATGACTAATTTATTATGACATTTTATTCCTTATTTTTTTTATTTTTACACATCAATCTATATCTATATTAACATATTTTTTTCAATCCAGAAGAGGTGGAATTTGTGTGAGACAACCTTTTTTGTAAGTATATCATTCTCAACCTATAAGGGGTGAAATTTATGTGAAACAATTATTGTTGAGTTTTTCAATATGGTTGGTTTTGAAATTTGTCAAAATTTGCTATTGAAGTTCGTTGCATATCGACATACCTATACGTCAATCATATTTTAAAGTGCATATTTTTTATATTAAATTATTAGTAGATTTTTACTTTGATACTATTTATTGGCCTATGCACTGACACTTATATATGTTTGTGAAGGTATGTGTGCTTCTTCGCGTTACTAGACTTCTCGTATGATTTAGTGGTCATGAGTTATTATATTGGCCTTATGCACTAATACTTATATGTATCTATAAGTGTGCTTTTATTCATTATCCTACAAAAATGAGCATGTTACTGTCGACTAGATTTCGATATATTTTTATAGTTATATATAATACATACATATCGACTAGATTTCGATATATTTTTATATTTATATATAATACATACATGTTACTGTCGACTAGATTTCGATATATGTTTATATTTATGGGCATGTTTATATTTATGTATGATACGAGTAATGTATTGTAAATTGGATTTTGGTACATGTATATATTTATATATAATATAGGCATGTTATAGTTGATTAAATTTTGGGACATGTTTGTGTTTATTTATAATACGGACATATTACTGTCGACTAGATTATGGTACATGTATATATTTATATATGACACGGGTATATTACATTGACTAGATTCTGGTATATGTATATGTTTATGTGTGACATAGGCATATTATCATTAACTAAATTTCGATACATGTATATGTTTATGTATAACATGCATATGTTACTGTTAATTAGATTCAGGTAAATGTATAATTGTATGCTCCGTTGAATTGTACGTGGTGTCATTGTGTGTCTTGGCACATGATATATAGTATATATGATTATGTATGTACGTCTATACAATAATAGTTAAATTATTAAATTTACGAATTTTTAGCACCGTACTTTAGTCTGCTATTAGACTGAAAAATTAGGATGTTACATCTGAGATAGAAAAATTAAGTCAAAATCAAATTTCATTTGTTACTAAATAAACTGTTTTATTGGCAATTTGAACACAATAATCTGAATAATAGCTTTAGAAAAAAATAATCTAAATGAAATAATTAATATAAAAAATGGGCAGAGAAAAAAACCTTAGGTTTTTTATTCTATATATGATGCCAACCATGTTTCTTTTATTAGGGTTGGAGCAGCTTAAGATTTTGTAAGTTAATTATAGACAATGTTGTGGAAAGGAACAACTCAACATGCAATACTAATCATAGTTTCGTGAAGAAGTCATCCAAGCTCAGGGTCAGTGTTATATCCAATATTTGATTGAAAGAGGTTTTATTTGTTATTCTCTAGTAAAAAATGATCCTAGTCGCAAATATTTTATAACATTTTTATAATCACACCCCCTTAGACCCCTAAAAATTTTCTATTTTTTGACCCAAGAATAACAAATTTAAGTAAAAACAACATCTCTTTTGATCAAATATTGGATATCAGCCACGTAATCCTTATACAAGTCATTTTAAAAAACTCTATTTTAAAGATGTAAGGTGTGTCTATATCTTAGATTGATTTGCATATTGTCAATGACGGTTTAAATGGCCTAAATAAAAATTATATTGCATAATGAGGATTTTTAGGAGCTTGATTCTATTTTACTTGGTGGGGTGGGTTGTATGGAGGTTTGTGACAGAGATAGAAAAAAGAAGGGGTTGCTTTTTGGTATGGGAATTCATTGCTATTAGGGAAGGCTCCGTGAGTTTTGTAAAACCCGTGATTTAAATTAGGGTTTTATAGTCTAAATTGATTGGTTTGACCGTTATTTTCAGTTGAATCAATTTCAAAATATGCGTATCGAGCCTAAGCCGGTCTTGTGTTATGAACCATGAGAGTTATATATGGCCAAGTATATGATGATAATGCCAGTAAAACAACAGCAGAATAAGTTATCAAAATATATGAAAGTATGCTAGATTTTTCTTTATTTATTTTAATTAAATCATAGAAATAATTTTAGGCTGAATAACATATTTGGACACGTTATAGCCAGTTTGTGTGGGTTAGTAGTTAAGAGCATGTAATTGATGTGTATTATATTAGTTACAGATTGATGGACTAGTTGAGTGGTCTTTTATTGGACCCCATTTAACACGGGCCATTTAGCTGATTGTATTTCCAGATTAATAACCCTCGAAGTTGAGATCTCTCGAGTCAGTTTTCGATATTAAGATCCACCACAATTTGCCTTTGGGCCTATTGTATAAATCCTAACCTAGACCTATATATATGTATAATTTTTGTATTTTCAGTGAGAGATGGGAGGGATATCGACGGTCTCGTCTTGAGATAGGGCGTTGCTCGTCAAAGTGGGCTTTGGAGCTAGGGAGAACCCACTTCATTCCTGAGGGAATCCTGACAACTCTACCTTTGAGTTCTTCAAACCTGAAAAAGTGTGAAGGTTTACGGGTATTGCTGTGCTGTGCATGTCTAGACTTGTAGCGAAAAAGGGTATTAAAGGTGTATGTCTAAGAGTACTCTTAAGGCCAGGAGTAATACGGAGGCCGTAGAGGGCGGAAATGAGGTTTTTATTCAACAGGAGGGTCAGTTCTCCTATGTCAGTTTGATATTAGTTATTTTTTAGACCGGTAACACTCTTTATTGATAGTTTTTAATATATATATATGTAGGTGAGAATCGTGAGGGCTGAACACTATTAGAACTGTGGAGGAGTAGAAATGAAATCGCACACATATACCTGCCAACTGTGATTAGTGATGTATTGAAGTGGTTAGATGATGAATTTGAATGATATTCTATGAACTACTGTAAATATTATGAATGTGAATGAAAATGAAAAGTTGGTATGAATAATGAACAGGGTAAGCTACAAAGCAAGGATAACTACAATGTGAAAAGTATGTCATGTTTGGATTGGGTTTTTAATTTTTATCGCTATAAATATTTATTATTTATCATTGACAGGTTAGCCCCTGTTGCACTTTTAGGGGAGATTTTGTCCGTTTAGTTTTTAAAATTAGATATATCTTTTGAACTTTTTGTTTGTTTGTTTTCTTCGTGTACTTGTTTGTATATCATGGTATGTATGTAGGACAACGTTAAAAATCAAACATCTCATCCATATTTTGCATGTTGCATCTCTCTCTTAAGATGCCGATGGTGGATTCGGATTGGCTTAACCGAATCAAGTAGGTTAGCGAACAGTTCGGTTGTTGATGACATTTCTTGGTCAGTTCACGAGTGAACTGGAACGGGGTGTTACATGTTTGGTTTATGTTAGACTAGTATTTCAGGTAAAAGCTAGCCATCATTTATTTTAGAAGATAAAAATGTGAATCAAAGATGGAAATAATAGATTTGTATTTGGAATATGATACAATAGGTAAATTTGTCCCTTCCCACTCCAAAAAGAGGGTCAGGGATTTGTTGTAACACTTGCCAAAGCTAACCTGCTATAGCAAGTGATTGATTCGTTTAAATTTTTTAATTGAAAGAGCTTAATTTAATTATTACAATTAAATTTTTAAGTACCACTAATTAAAGAGATTTAAACCAATCAAGCACTTCCTTAGTCCAAAAAGAAATGTTTGTTTATTTAGAGAATTAAAATTTCAAATGTTGCACTAGTTATTATACCGATTTTATTATAGCTACTATGACATACATTTGGTTCAATTGGTTCAATCAAAATTTGAAATTATAAATCAAATATTGTAATTTTCAATAAACTAATTGTATTTTGTGAAAATTTCATGTTAAAAAGTCGGGTATGAAATAAAATAGTGTAATAGACTTAAAATCATACATGATTTGAAGATTAAAAAATGTACATGATACTATCATGTAGCATCGGGTGATATGGTATAACATTTAACTATGTTAGAGATCTTCTATGCCGTTGTTCGATAAATTCAATAGTATATAAGTATATATGATCCAAACAAGTAATATAATAATCAATTTTGAGTATCGTCCCATAGAGTGATGAATTTACTTAAGTTAATTATGAAACATATAATGAAGATCAAAACAAAAACAAAAAGAGATCTTTAGTATAAGATAGAACTCGTTATAGAGTTGAATTTCTCTTTGATATGAATTTATTTTTTATCATATCTTACTCTTATCTTTTATTCTTTTGAATTGTCTATCTATGATAATTATTTAACATGGTGGCTATCGTTCTTTCGTGCTTATATTATTTTTACCTCAATTTTTATCTCTCAATGATAATTAATTAATCAATAAAATAATGCATTAAGATTTATCTTATAATTACATACAGTGTTATGTATCTCTAGACCATAGCGACAAACAAGTTAAAGACACGGCGTATGATGAATTATTTATGACCAATTTAAATAATTTCTTTTTAAATTTAATTAAACCTCGTGATCTAAAAAATAGGTGATTAATCTACTCTTAGCATTAAAAATATGTTAATTCAAACAATTCGATTTAATAAAAGAGTAAAAGATTGAAATGAATTCAATTACACCATATTAAGTTCTACTATTCTCTAAAATGAAATAAATAATTACTCCATGATAAAATTAAAGAACATAATGGAAAAAATGTATTTTTATTATGAAAATAACTAAAAATTATAACAACTAGAATTAGTTTATCAACTAAACGCCTAATCCAAAAGTTCATATATTCTAAATAATAAATGATTACACATTTATATAGAAGATGAGATGACTACGAGATATAAGAATTTAAGGAAAAAGTTCACAATATAGTTTGATTAATTATCATGTTTAATCAAATTTGCAACTCCTTGCATAACCAATCTTAAGTATTAAGGATGCACTCAAAGTTATTAACATCCTTCTTTGGTAGCTTTGTGAACTCTTTTTAGTTAATGGGGGTGGGGCTGAGTTTTATGACCCTCAATTAATTTTTTTTTATTTTCTTCATCTTTTCTAAATTTAAACTTCAAAGTTAAATATATTTCATAAAATATTAATTAATTAAAATATAAATTAAAATATCATCTAATTTATAATATTTATACTCTGGGTTTACAAAATCACATTATAAATATGAACAAATATTATATACTTTAAAGACTTAACGTACACCCAATTAATAGGTTTTTGTAATCATTTAAGATAAGAAAGTCTATTTAAACATGGAGTTGAGAGAGAGAAAAATAAAAGGGAAGGTATTGCTTTTGCATAGATTGATTCAAAGTTTTATTTTATTTTCTTTTTTGTTTGTTATTTTCATTTTATAACAACCATGATTCAAAGATGGGAACAACATTCTCGGTTAGATGTTCTCATTGAGAACCCAACTACACGTCTAGGCTAGCAAAACAAGTAATGATTTTTAATGAGATATTGGGGGTTCTTCACCACCTCCTTCCAATACACAGCTCCTAATCCAGGCCGACTACTTCAAGGCCAACCTCAATTGGTTGCTTCAGAGAGTATAACGTGCAACAGAAGGGATAAAGAACAGGTAACTTGACCTGAAAAAAAATTAAAAGCATGATGGTTGGTGAAGTGTGTTTGGTTATTAAAAGCGATTACTGTTTTTTATTCTCTCTATCGACCTGGCAAAGGTAAGGCAACCTTTTTTTTTTTTTTTTCAAGGAAGGTAAGGCAACGTTGTTGTTGTAGAAGACGAAGGTAAAAGGTGGACATGGAAGTAGAAGGAGACGAGTGGCAAAATCAATTATTTATTTATTATAATTTTAGAGGAGCCAACATATAAATTATGGTGCTCGAGAAGAATGTAGAAGAGAGAATCAAGGTGCAGTTCTAGTATGAATATAGTGAGTAAGGAGTACTAAGGGGCATTGCGGGCTTCGATCTGTCTATATTTAGTTGTAATCGTCAGTTAATGTACTGGCAGAAAATTAGGAGTTGGGATGAAAACAGAATAAAAGGGGAGAGACAAACTGTAATTGACATGACTTTTGATGAATTGAATCCTTGTCTTTCTTGTTTTTATTCTTTTTCCTATTTTTGTTCTTCACCGCTGCCCTATCCTCCACCTTTTTTATTCGAATCATACCAACCTCATTTGTTTTGTTGGCTGGTCGTCATCTCTATGGCTCCACCAAAGTAAGAAAACAAGCAAGAGAAAGGGAAAAAGCCTATTATCGAATCAGGAGAGGAAAAACACACCAAGTTCAAGGCAGGAATAGGCACCATTAAAAGATCGACCATATTAATTTGATTAACGCCATCTAAAAAAATCAGTTTCATATTTTGTTCAAGTTTGGATCTCTGGGAGTTTTGTCCTTTGGCAATTCACTAGTTTGACTAGTTTTAAGTATTAGTAGCAACTTAATTTAAACTTTTTTAACTTACACTTGATAAGGATTTGACAAATATTTTTTTATTGTTGTTTTGTTCGCATTTATTTTCAAAAATAAAAAACCTCTTTTTTTTACTCTTAAAATTACCCAAGTCGTTTTTATTCTATAATTTATTCAGTTAAATCCCATAGATTATATGATTATCTAGCCGTAAATTTTATGGTTGACTCCTCAACTCATTAATGTAATTTTCGTGCTAAATATTATGATTGTTTCATTTTAAATATATATTTCTCTCGCTTTAAATTTATAGGTTTATTCTGTAAGTGTTTTGGCTAATTTTATTATATAAAAACTTTGCTAGTCAATGACTAGCGATTCATTTGATAACCTTATAATTATTAGAGTGGGAAGATCTTCATGACTCTGATACTGAAGTAAAGTAGTTTAATGCTTGATATGAAATGATTAAAAAAAGGTTAAAAGAACTAAAAAATAAAAAAAATTAATATTTTTGATGCCCTTGCTTCAAGCGAAGGATTGGGTTTGGGTGACGTAATACAGCAATTTTTTTTTTAAAAAAGAAAAATATTCCTAGACTTCTAAAATACAATGCGAAGGTTTCACATTATCCCCGTACAAACATTAAATAGCGCAGCTCTCTGAGCTCTAAAAAGTTATCCACAGTGCAAAACGTTAGACTTTAGAAGGTTATTATATGACGCTACTCGTATCGGAAAAAAAATGTGAAATTACCACCCATTTAAATATATTGACAAGTCACATAAGTCCGGCACAATGTTTCTAAGATAGGTTAAAACGGGGGTAATCAATTAAATATGATATTTTACGAGATGTAGTAACTATTTTATTAGAGTCAAAGCATAGGTGCAAAAATCAAAATCAGAATTAGAATTAGTTTTCGAAAGAGTCCTTGAATCAAATTGAATCGGTTTAAATCAGTTCAGTTGAATCAATCCAAATTAGTTATATACAATAATTTAATAATTTATAACATAAATATATAAAAATTAGGTATTAATGTCATTTTGATATTATTGTGTATATTATATTTTATGATATATTTTTTTATATTCTTTTAGATTTTTTTGAATTATTTGAAATTAATTATTATTTTTTACTCAAGTTAGATTCGAGTCAATTTTTCATTATAAGAATCCCACCGATTATATTTCATTTACCTCGACTCACTCACTCACTCCCCCAAATCCCCCCTCCCCCCCCCCACGTGCCCCGTTGCCGCCCCG
>JAVDBV010003256.1:0-12496 GCA_032619315.1 Piper longum
ACGTATACCTTGATTTAGGCAAGTCTTCAATGGAATTCCAGCACTTCCACCAAGTACCGGCTGCAGCAACTCCACGAACTTCCTTCTCTCTCGGTTGTCCCTTACCACAAGAGACCGCGTTGTCCCTAATTGGCCGCCCTCTCCAAGAGTACGTCTTCCAACTGGTCGGGCTTCTTCAATCTCCAGAAGAAGTCCCCCAACTCGTCACCAATCTATGTATTTATAGGCGCGTCTCCTAGTTCCAGTTGAACTTCAATCTTTATCTCCAAAGATTCTCCTAGTTCAAGTAGAACTCCAAAAGATATCTGCCAGCATCATCGAACTTGATCTCCACCATCGTTGTTCGATCTAACCCTTGACATTGAATGATGAAGATATGCAATCTAGCCCTTGAGTGTTATCTCCTAACCAGAAGATCACAATCACACCATTACATGTTTATCTTCAAACATTGGATAAACACCACGACGTGTTATCCAAATCCTTGAAACAAACTCCAAGGACCCATGGCTGCACACATACACCTGTAACATGGATCCGACTCGGCATGTTGTTTTCACCACTCGGATAGCCACCACTACCCCTCATGGACGCTGGAATGCTAGGACCAACACCCAAATCCTAGTATCCGATGACACCCATGAATTAAGGCTGTAACACCTAGGGTGGCTACCCCTAAGTTTACTTCTTGTTAGCCTTTGACTACCTTATATATATTTTTAAAATATTTTTTTGAATTAAAATTTAAATTAAATTGGATAAATAATTTAATTTTTTAATCCAAAATTGAACCACAAAGAAATTTCATTTTTTCTAATTACTAAGCCAAAATTTTCAATCACCTCATAAAATGTATATTTTTTTCTTTCGTAATAAAAAGACTATTTTTTTAACTACTACATCGTTATAAGTATATATTTTTTATACCAAAATCGCTATATAAATATAATAATAATAATAATAATAATAATAATAATAATAATAATATAAATAATAATAATAATAATAATAAAAGAGGTCCCTCTTCCCCGATCGAAATTCGGACCATCGTCGTCCGCCGGGCCGTCCGCTTCCCCGATATAGTCGCCGGAACCCTAGTCCCCTCCCCGGCCACGCAATTTTTCCCGGCGCAAGGCCGCACCACTCCGATCTCCTCTCCTGGCCCCTGCCATCGGGAACCTCCTACGAGAGATGCGGGGGACCGGCTCGCCCAAGGACTTCTCCTTTTACGAGTTGGGCGGCGAGGACGAACAGGTCGTGGAGGCCGAGTCCCGCAAGTACTCCAAGAAGGCCTCCATGCTCGGCGACGACGCGCCCTCAAAATGCGACAAGCCGTCCCTTACGAAGTACCACTTCTTGGAAGCGGGTAAGCGTTTTTTTTTGGACGATGAAGGGTTGTTAGATTGGATTGTTGGGTAATTAGGGTTTCTAATGTATGTTTGTGCTTAATTGCTATGTTGTTAGTTGGATTGATGAGACTAATTGTGTAATTTGAATCGCTAATTATGGCTGGCTGCACATTGGTGATTGATGCGAAAAAAAAAATGGTTTACTTCCATGTGAAACTAACTACAGACATGTAATTTGTCTTAATTTTTGGTAGTGGATTCTCTGCCTAAATGGGCAAATCAGCTAATGCTGCCAAACTCACTGATAAATTTTAGCTCTTGCTTGATGATGGAGGGATTGGATTCTGTTAAAGTTACTTGACGTGATTTAGGATAAGCCATTTTATTTTATATATGTGTAATTTTGTTGTGGAATGTTCGATAGTGCGTATTAACATGTGATTTAGAAATTAGAATAAGCCTTTTAATTCTTAAGTACGGGGAGATCACTGAGGCTACGTGCAGAAGTACTCCAAGAAGGTCTCCATGCTGGGAGACGCTTCCAAGTGTGCGAATTGTCCCTGATGAAGTGCCGCATCTTGTAAGAATGTAAGCAATTTTGGGTAATTTGGCGTTGAAATTGTCAAGTGATTAGGGTTTTTTTCTCTCGGTTTTGTGCTTGATTGCTATCTCATCGATGGGTTGATGCAGCTAATTTCGCAATTAGAGCTGATTTTTTGCGTTCAATTTTCTGGAACATGGATTGTCTTGCATTTTGTTATATGATTACAGAAGATTGAACTCAGCTTTTGGTGGTTAGACCAAAAAACTTGCTGGCAAATTCAAGTTCTTGCTTCATGCTAGATTGATTGGGTTCTGTGATTGGTGTTTCATTTACTTGATTTGTGTTAGAATAAGCGAGCTAAGTTTATAAATGTGTGGCTTTCTTGCGGGAAGTTTAAATGATCTTACCTTCACTCAATGGGATCAGAAAGCTAATGACGTGGTTATTTTATTTACTTATTGAGTGCTATTCCAGTTGTTGGGTATTTAGAGGTTCTATTTAGCCTATATGTACGAACACCTTTTTAGTATAATTATAATGATTTGACCCAAGTGCAAATTAATAGGCCTAGGTCATTTCTAAGTAGGTGACTAATCAAAGTTGAAGATCTATAGGCATATCTCTACTAATATTCTAGATCTTATCATGGTAAAAATTAAATGTGAGATGAATTTGGGGGATATTACAATCTGCCGCCTTCAAAAATTCTATCCTTGAAATTTTTACTCTTGTCCCATAGGCCTAACGGCCTAGCCCATATCTAATTTAGGCCACCATCGAGTGCAACCCCAGTTTGGCTTTGATACCATCTATAATGACTCAGCCCAAGTGCGTGGGGTGAGTTATTTCTTTAAAAATAGTTAATTAAAATTAAAGATTTATAAGCACATCATTAGTAATATAATGGATCTTGTGTTGATCAGTATTAGATGTGTGACTAATTTAAGGGATCTTAGAAGTATGTCCGCCTATATTGGTGAATTATAACCTATAGTGATGATTATGTAGTTGGATGTACAAGGTGCAATTATAGATTGAAAGTTTGCCTCTAATGAAATAGTGTCTTGGTCTTTAAAACTTGTTACTTTTTTTTTGCACGGGCTCATATTGCTAAATTAAACTTAAATCATTAAAACAGTAATATAAACCTATGGATTCAGTACTGCTTAGGTGGGATAAGATGTAGATGTTGATCTTGATAAATTGAAATTCCTCCTGCAATATATAGTTTTTTGTTGGAAATGCCTTTGTGAGTGGAAGTGATATAGCGACTAAAGTGTTAGTAAACAAAATCTATGTGTCAAATGTGACTTTACTCAATTCTAGATTTTTCTTTATCTTTGTTATATCAATTTGCTTTCTTAGCATGCTTCTTTTTCTTTCCAGGGAGCCTATGAATGAGTATCCTTTTATATTTGATTATTTGTTTTTTGTAGTTCAGGGAAGCAGCTACTTGCAATCAGGTGTCAAGAATGTTTTTGATGTGGATACTGATGACATCAACGATTCCCATAAATGTGATAGCTATGATGCTAAGGATGTCAATGGGTCGGGAAATGAATGTGTTGCTCAAAATGATACTTCCCCACTAGTTGAGTTTTTTAATTCAGCAAATGATGGTAGAGACCATATTTTTGGAGGAAACTTTGGTGTGGAAGCTACTGGTCATGGGCTGTCAAGAATAGAGTCCTTTGGAAGGAGAGGCATTAATTTTGAAATACCTGCCACAAATGAGAAAGAATATGGATGTTTACATTTGGAATTGGAATCCTGTGTAATAAATCTTCACCCCTTTTCGTGCAAAGTCGGTTTCGTATGCTTTTCACCATCAAATTTGTGATAAGTTGGCTTTTCTTTTTGACAGAAAGTACTAGTTGATGTAGTAGTATCTGATGAAGATCAAGACTCAGAGCCAACTTCTCCATCTACCTCTGTTTTAGACGTTGAAGTAAATGAAGGTCATTGTTGCCAAATCTTCTACATTCTATTTTTTTTCCTGGTCCAATTATTCAAATTATAAAGAAGTTTCTTTGGTAGGTGCTGTTCAAGTCCAAACTCCAGACAGTTGTTCAGACAGCCATTTTGAGATGGTAGGCATTGTTTAATACTTGAAAATATCCAAATTATTTATAATAAATTGTATGCTTATTGATGAATAAAAGGATTTATAATCCTATTAGGACTACTTGATGTGTAAAATTATGACTTTACTGCATATGAGATTTCAAAATGACCTAAGGTTAGAAAGCATATGAAGTGCCAGTTGTCTCTTTTGTATTTAGAGCAATTTGGCTTTCTATATTTAAATGAAATATTTTCTATAGAAATTTAATGGTAAGATGAAGCATAGTGCAAATCTATCATTCAGTCACAACTCCCGGTTTTTGGTCTTATACAGGAAAATGAAATGAATGTGGAAGTCAATTTGGTTCCTGATTACATAACTTTTGGTGATAAATGCTCTGCACAATCTCAGATACGTTTCTGTTCTGAGTGTATCAAGATTGAGGTGCCGGATATTTATAGTGGCGAATACATGCATTTGAATTGGACAATTGATGATCTTGTTCACATCAGATGTCAGTTTAACGAAAGTGTAGGTGTCATATTCATATTTAACTGATAATTTTCATTGCCTTTGTGCAAAATTGTTGAGCTAAGTAGCTCCATTTTCAGGCTGGAATTGCTCAAGTTATACTTATTCTGAGACAAGATGCTGCAGAAACTGAGAATTGTGATAACCTTACAGGTGACTATTTGTGATGTGAATGCTAATTTGACACTATCATGAAATGTACTATGTTGGAGGAAAATCAGTATAGTTGCTAACATAAGAAGGGAATATCATGGACTGGACTTGATCTGATGAGATTTTTATGACGTGTAACGACCATTAAGTAAATTTGAAATCAGTTGGCAGTTGGCTAAATTTGGTAAAAAGACAGTTCTGACTTTGAACCACAAAAAATTGTACATTTATGGTCAATGCTCAATTTTGTCGATTTGTAGCTACTACATAAGCTTAGTTAATTAAAATGAGTGTTGATTTGTAAATGCTTCCCATTATTTTGTTCTAAGTATCTTGTAAATTTTTTGTATGGAGAGAGAAATCTTGATCTGACCTTATGATAAAAATATTTTTTTGTATGGTATGTTTTGAGATAATTGCCATTTTATTATGGCAAGGATGTTCTGGGAGAAAGATACCTATCATAATGAAAGAAATTTATCCGATAAACCGACATCCCTGTTATGTCTTTTATATTTCTGGGCATTGTCCATAGCACTAACAGTTTGAGTGAATTTCTCCGTAGGTTTGGTTAAATTGGAATTTGCTGTTAGCAATCCTCATTGGTTTGAAATAGAGCAGAAGATTTTGATGTTGGCAACGAGATACAAGGCTGTATGGAATGTTATGAGGTATTTATTTTGCTTTTGCTCTTGTTAATATTTACTGGATTGATCTTTTTGATGTTGTGGGTTGAATGATATTGTAAATTTTAGATGGTTTAACCATTTGTCTCAAATGCTCAAGCTGTTAGGAAAGGGAACCACTTAATATTTACTTCAACACTCCCCCTTAAATGTAAGCACATTTTTAAAGTTTTTTTAAGGTTTAGCACGTGGACAAATACAAACACAGGGCAAATAGTTCATTGGTTATAACATGGGATAAATTAATTTTTTTTCGAGCATATATTGCCAACAAGATTCGAAACCAAGACCTATGTCTTTAATACCATGTAAATTTTAGATAATTTAACCACTTGTCCCAAAAGTTCAAGCTATCGGAAAAGGGAACTAGTTAATATTTACTTCAACAAATATATTATTAAATCCGTAAATAACAGTTGTGCTCTTAGCATATGCAATTGTTTCAGTTATTCAATCTGATATGTTCATAGTAAATCCTTCGCAGTGATGATTTGATGGTGACACTGGAAGATGTGATTGGAATGAATGGCATATTTAGTTGGCGTCATTCCTTATATGAGTAAGTGAAATTTCATGATGTTGTGTTGTTCTATGATGCTTGTGCATGTAACTATCTATATTCTTAAGTGAAATTTGTTTGTAAATTGTTTTTTTTTTTTACTCAACTATTAAAACTTTCGTAGTAATGATGAGCCTCCTGAAGATGTTGTTTATCCAAAAGGCGATCCTGATGCTGTTACTATCAGTAAAAGAGATATCAAGCTTCTGGAGCCGGAGACGTTCATCAATGACACAATCATTGACTTTTATATCAAGTATGGTCTGTAACTATATTTTTCTGTGGTCAATTGCGTCAACTTGTTGCAGATTGCTTCATATAGTTTTCCTACAAATTCTTGCAATATTACAACAAATTTTCACTCATCATAAAAACCAATGGCTGCTATCATTTGTTTTTAGAGTGAAATTGTAAAACTTGGCTGCTTGAGTGTGTGACTTCTTCGACTCTCCATTTTTTTCAAGTATTTCCCCCTAGTGAGCAAGATAAGACAATTGGGTGAGTTAGGGAGATATTAACTCTATTACCTTTGGGACGAAGGGTATATTCCCTTACCAAGGAAACCCTAATTAAACTACTAATTATTCTTCTGTGTTTGTTGTTTGTTGCTGTTAAGATGCATGGTTGGTCACCAACAAGTTTCTTGGTGACCAACTCTTTCATGTTGCTTATTAATCTTTTTTAGCCTCTTGGTGACCAACTCTTTTATGTCACTTTTTAATCTTTATTAGCCTTTGAGAGTTGAGCTTCTGAGAGTTGTTGAGCTTCAGTTTGTACATTTCCATAATGGAATTATACTTTGCTTTTCCGTAGATCTAATAGACATCATGTTTTATTTTCATTGACAAATCCTTTTGCAGGCACTTGAAGGATAGGATCTCCCTGGAGAAAAAGCAAAGGTTCCATTTCTTTAACAGCTTTTTTTTCCGAAAGCTGGCTGACCTAGACAAGAATCCAGAGAGCATTTCAGAAGGAAGGGCTGCTTTTCTTCGAGTTCGAAAGTGGACACGCAAAGTCAATATTTTTGAAAAAGATTACATTTTCATACCTGTAAACTACAAGTAAATGCTATCTACATGATTTTTTGTATTTTTGTCATGATTTTTATGTCTACATGATCAATCATTGGATAATTTGTGTCCATATTGCCAGTCTTCACTGGAGTTTACTTGTCATCTGTCATCCCAATGAACTGGTGCATTTTAGAGGTAAGTGTATTAGTTAAGTTGTATTTGTATTTAAACCTTTTTTCAAAAGTCTTCCTTTCTATTTGCTACAGATAATGACATGGATAAGGCTTCTAAAGTACCGTGCATATTGCACATGGATTCTATTAAAGGAAGTCATCGATGCCTTAAGAATCTTGTGCAAAGGTCAGCAACTCCTTACAAAATGCTTAACTTCTTTAATCAGCTTGAAGATATTTCTACTTATTTTCATTCCCCAGATCCTAAATAATTGAGTTGGGGTTACAGACAATCCCATTGCATACCATATCAATAACATAAAAATGCATATTGCTTCTAAGAAAAGTTAGATGTGGTCGTGACTTGGAACAAACATTGATGAATCTTAAGAAAAATTATTTTTTTTTGTTGCATGAGTTCTCCTTAAACCTTAGAGTTATGCTGTTTATTAATGATCTTATTTAATTCTTTATTTTCTCATGGGGCAGTTATATATCAGAAGAATGGAAGGAAAGATTTGGGGAACTATCCTTGGAGCTTTCACATATTTTTGCAAATCTGAGATTTGTTTCTTTGGAGGTGTGAAGTTTATCTCTAAGTTATAAGCATTTTTTCCAGGGTTGGTTTGTTGGTGCCAACTAATTTCTTTTAATTTTTCAGCTTCCACAACAAGAAAATTCATATGATTGTGGGTTGTTCTTACTCCATTACGTGGAATTATTTTTGGAAGAGGCTCCAGTTAATTTTAACCCTTTCAGGATAACGAAGTTTTCGAATTTTGTAAGTGGTCTTCTTGGAAAGTTTAGATGATTTTTTTTGTTCACGGTTTCCCTCCCCTTGTTTTCTTGATTATGCATCGGCTTTACACAACAATTTTATTTTCAGACTCCCTGGAATTGACAAAAATTGGGTAAAAGCTATTATTATGCATGTTCTTTTCCAGTTTTTTGTGTTTAATCAATTGACTTTTTTTTCAGGTGAACAAGGAATGGTTTCCTCCAGCAGAGGCTTCTAACAAACGGTTTGCTATAAGGAAGCTGACGTATGAAATTTTTGCAAACCATTCAAAAATTCCTTCACTGAATAATTATCACCATTCTCAGCATAGAGTTGATGAAGACAAAGCATCACTTGGAGCAAATGAAGTTGAGAACAAATTGATGGTATCTGTATCAGCGGTTGAGGGTCAATGCAAAAAAGAACTTTCTTCAGGATGCACATCTTATGATCACATCAGATTTGATCACCTTGAACCTTCTCATCTGATGTCGAGTTTTTTGATGGCATGCAACAAGGTTTGCATCTACTGACAATTTTCCTTCCTGTTTCCCCTGTCTCTCTCCTTCCTCCCACCTTTCCTCCTCATCCTCTTTTTGCTAAATATTTGTTGTACAAGAGCGCATTTTTTTAATAGATGTTTATGGTTTTATTTGACTCGGTTGGGCTGGAGGGGCCCAAATTATAAGCAAAATAATTACTATTCCTGAACTGTTATCATAGCGATACTGTTCAGGTGCTGATTTTGTGTTCAAATTGCAAAATGAAGCTGTCGAAGTTCTTTTTTTTTTGGCCTTCAGCTGATAAAGGATACAATAGATAACTCATTATTATTATGGCCATCTTATAACCCTTATTGTCGTTCCTCTCATCAGGATGAACTAATGGTTGGCTGAGCTACATTAATTTGGCCAATTTTCCATGTGGTCGTTTGGTTATTAATTAGATTGTTGCTTCCTTTGATGCCTCCTTGGTGCATTTAGAAGAATAGCTAGCCATTTATGTCGCAAATATTTATCACGAAGTAGGATAGTTGTTTGCTTTTTTTTAAAACCTTAAAACTCATTTTATGTTTTTCAGGAAGAAGGGAATGTCAATGAATTGCATTTAATGCAGTCTGACAATCTTAGGTCCCAATTACCAGATGAAATCTGTACGGCCTCAAACTCAATGGAAATTGGGACAAATCAGTCACAATGCGTGCAAGATATTCCAGTAGAAACCATGGATATTCAAGATTATGACCTTGGATCCAAGCCATCAAGGTCTGTTGAAGAATGTGTAAATGGCGACTTCAAGCATACGTCTAGGATGGATATCTACCAGCCTTCTACTAAAGAGAGAGCAAAACCAACTTCTCCTAGGATTCATGACAGTGACACAGAAATTGCTGCTTTTTCCCCAAACACTCGTAATTCTGGTGCAGAAGTAGCTGTCTCTTGCTCTCTGGAGATGGAGTTGAATCCTGCGATCCAGGAATGTCCTGAGGACGTTGTGGAGACAGTTGAAACTGAAGCTGTTAATGAAGAGGCCAAAGAAACTAATATTTGCACACGAAGCAATATGCCAGAAGCCGCAGACAAAAAGATACAGCCAACCGAAGCTACCAGGATCAAGGTTCCAGATGAGGATTTAACCATAGAAGAGGCAGCAAGAGCTACTATAGCATGCAAATGCCGGAAAACTGAAACTACTGTAACCATGGCCAATGAAGAGATACGGCCAACTGATGCTATTGGGATCAAGGTTACAGATGAGGATATAACCATGGCTATAGCATGCAAGCGCAGGAAAACTGAAGCTACTATAACCATGGAAGATGTAGAGATACAACCAACTGAAGCTACTATGATCAAGATTGCAGATGAGGATCCAACCCTGGCTGAGGCAGCAAGAGCTTAACGCAGGAAAGCCGTAGTGCTGGAAGAAGGGATACGATTGACACGAAGCTCTATGATGGATTAATTTATGAAATCTTACGACAACCAGAAACATTTTGACGAGTCTTGGAGTATGATCCAGAAATTATCAGGCCCTATCTACATATAATCATGATTTGATATATACCCTTTGTTCATAGGTTACATTGTAAAAGTAGATTGCATTTGTTCGTTTTTGGAAGCAGAGTCCAAGCAAATGTCTCTAGTTTGTGGAAGCTAATTAGTCCTAATGGGGAAGGAAGCTCTGGACATTCTAACTTGGGTAAATCTGTTTTAGCCTTGTTGAACGATGCCCTATATCTTCTTTGAAGACTGTTTAAATTGTGTGTATTACAATTTTTTGATGGGAAAGATCATAAATTCAATGTGTCTTGGGCTCTGGTATATCATGTGTGGAATGAACACTTGCAAAATTAATATCTTTACAGCAATTATTTTGTTTATACTGCATATGTTTGTAATATAAAATTTTATGGAGCTTTTTAATGGAAAAGGGGAATAGATATTTTATATTACTTAAGCATAATTATCAAATAAAGGAACAAAAATAAATTATCTTAAATACCCTTATCCAGATTCAAATTTAATATTAAAATAATGAATCAACCTTGTCCCCGTCGGCCGGCTTGGGGTGGCCCTGCCTTTAGCCAGACACCACCCCAAGGCCGGGGTGGCCGTCCTTGGCCGTGGGTGGCCTGGGGCGGCCTTGTTTAGCTGCTATTAAAAAATTAGAGAGCAGTCTTATTGTTGTAAAAAAAATCCTTTATTTTGATAATTAGTTTTGATTCTTCCTCTGCTACACAATATTAAAAATTATCTTCTATTTTTTGGTAAAAAGCTTAATTTTATATGAAATCTCAAAATATTATGTTATAAAATTATTTTTTATTACAATTATAAAAAGTAAAAGAGTTATAAAATAACGTCTGGCGACAACAATCACTAGGAGAGTTTGGTTTCTTTATTTTATAACGTTTTGAAAAAGTTTTTAAAGAATATTTTATACTTTATATTTTATCAATATTCCACGAATTTGTGTTTTTTAACTGATATTATAATTTTATATATTTTTAACAAACTGGCTCAAACCAAAGTAATCAAACAACTTATTAATTTTTCAAGCATGTTTATGTTTGAGAAAGATGATTGGATTACATGGAAAACCCACATATTTCTCATAATGTATATACACTATGAACATCAATGGCTTTTGGGAAGTGAAAATATGAACAACATCAAAATTTTTATATACATTGTTGCAGAGAAAAAAGCAAAACATTGAATTTAAAAAAAAAAACATTGGTGTCGGGACAATTAAATGGGTGTCGGTAACACATCTATTTTTTTATTTTACAATAGGCATGGGCCATTAAAGTGTATCATAATAAAGAATTTATTTACAAAACAAGATAAAATAAATTTTAAGGTAAGAATTTTAATTTTCATTTTAATTCTACAAATTATTTTTAAAAAAATACTTTACATACGCTGAATTAACACAATTCCTATTTTAATACCCAAATGCTCGAGTTATTAATATTAATACAAAGATATACTCATTAAGTATCAATTAAAGATAAATAAAATGAAGAACAATCTTTCTTTTTATCGAGCATAACAAAAAAAAATTAAAAAATAAGTATAGATAAAATTATTTTTATGATCTAACTGTCTTTATAATCAAACCCATCTAATCTTAAATTTAGCTTACAAACAAATATTGACGGATACTAATCATTCTTGTATTATATTTTAAACTTCATTAATTTATATAAGTGATTAGTTCTTACTAATACAAGTAAAATACTAAGTCATTGATAATTAATTGCGAGAGCAAGTGACTAGTTTTTTATTAAAAAAACTTTTAATCAACCAACCAAAATATTAAACAAAAATTTAAGTCACTATCTCTATAATTAAGTATCAATTATTAAACTCCCCTTCCAACATTCTTTAAATTGTTTGTTATTTAATTAAATCCTTCTCCTCCCCATCACCACCTGTCTGGTAGTACTACAGAGGAAGCACCGACCTTCCCTCCTCTACCGGCCATGGCGTCCTCCTCCTGACCAGCCAACCCATTCCCGACCCCAAAGCAGCCGACTTTCGAGGTGGGTTGTGCCCCCTCCTTGCGGCCGCCGGCCGGCGAGGGAGATGGACGCCGGAGCCCGCCGCTCCCACCACGCCGCCTACCACCGGCGGCGGGGCGGGGCGTACGTGGGGTTGCTGCTGCTGCTGCTCCCACTGTTCTCCCCCGCCCTCTTTGCGCCTTCCGGCGTCGCCGCCCCGGCCTCCTCCGTCTTCTCGGTACTGAACTCTATTTTCTTAGCTGTTTGGTGTTGCAGGTGGAATCTTTCTGGCTGTTTGTATGTCCCGGGTTGTGATCTGCGAGTGTGGATTGAAATGTTGATGTTTGGTTGTTGGAATGTGGTTCTGTTCTAGTGATGGAATTTTGTTTGGCTTCCTTTCTTTGGAAGAGAAGAATGATTCGAGGATGTCTAAGCTTGGTTTATATAGAAACAGCTTCTTTGTATGAAATTGCAAAGTTTGAGTCTGTCTCTTTTTTTTTTGGACGTTGTGGATTTCTTAGTTTCTCGTTTGATATGATGTCTTGTGATTTTGATCTGCGAATGCATATTGAAATGTTGATGCTTGGTGATGGTAATATGATTCTATCTTAGTGGGAGGGGGGGGGGGGGGGGGGG
>JAVDBV010003257.1:0-11759 GCA_032619315.1 Piper longum
TGGGAAGCCTTGTCACTGCTCGGTACCACTCCTTGGCGACCGATAGTGGTCCTCAATATCCCGGCAACCTCCATGCACCATGTCCTTGATCGCACTTCAACTATGACACACTATTTGTCTTGGTACCTTGTTTCCACCACTTGGGACAGGTCCAAATCATCCCATGCATCCGGTATACCTAGGAACAAAGTACCAAACCCGGTTTCCGGTAGGTCTATGAGTTATGGCCATAAAACCAATCAATCTCCCATCGAAAGGGAGGATCTGGTGATAAATATGGTATTTTTGGAGGATCAGATTCCCTACATGCTTGTAGTAAGAACAATTCCGGAAGAGATGGTCTTGAGTTTCATTTGATTGCATGCAAAGAGAATACCAACTAGTGAGGTGAACCTCTCATCTAAAGCATATCCAAGGTTAAGACTCCTTTTGAACATGCCAAATTGAATGATTTAGTATGTAAACACCATGGATCCACTTAACTGAAAGGCTCTCCTTACTAGTTAACACCCTCTAAAAAAGCTTACCAAGAAACCCAGCCAAATTAACTTTTGTTAAATCTCTAAGTTGATCCCTCTTCACAAAAGGTTTACAACCTTTTTTTCCGGTTCACATTGGGCAACCCATCATCATCAGCCTTTCCCTTCCAAAGAAAAGTCGACATGCAAATATGGCTTGTGAATCTCTTTGGACTTCTTTCATTTTCTTTAACTTTATCCCAAAAAGAGGACGGTGACATGTATCATGAATTCCTATGGAGGATGGATGTAATTATAAATGACAAAGTATTGATGGTTGGATGCCCTCCTTGCCCATTAAGAACTATGAGAAAGAAAAATGTAATTTTCATGAATCTGCGTTAGTATTTTTCTCTAGCATTTTGAGTTGTTTATCATTAAAGAAAATGCTATCAATATTAAACCTGTGTCTTTGTATTAGTTGAGTCTGGCTAAAATGTTTTAAATGCCTATTTTTTTCAGTTTGCTATTGATAGCAAAGAGGGGATGTTGTAGCTATGCTTAATAACGCAGTTTTCTTATTTTAGACTATTGGAGTAGTATTCAGAAGATCTCTTACCTTAATTGTCATATCTTATCATAACAGGCGTACAAATATTGATCTTGGACAATAAAAGAGAATGGTTGGAAACATCTTTATTTCTTACTTGATTATTCATGTTGAAATTTAGGATCAGGTGACTCATAACGTGAGTTGACCGTGATTTCTTCCTTCAACTTGTGTAGTTACAGCAGTATACATGATATAAGGGATTTACCTCTAAGAGTATCCCACATATCTGCTAACTAATATCCCACATATATGCTTACTAACACACACAATATTTACATAACAAACTTCTCTAACAAACACGTAAATCTACCCAACAACACTTAACTAACGCATATATTTAATACTTAACAATTCACTTCTTTATATCTTATCAAAAGATGGGAAATTGATTTAGTTTCTCTTCACAGGGTACGAATGCATTATGGCCACCCTGATGTTTTCGATAGAATATTCCATATTACAAGAGGTGGCATCAGCAAGGCCTCACGTATCATTAACATCAGTGAAGATATCTATTCTGGTTAGGACACTCTTGCTTACATTTTAGTGCTTCACATGGTTGTACACGATTATCGCAATTCTTGGCAGCTTTATTTGTTGATTTGTGACGTGCTCTATTTCTACGTGTGTTTCCATTTACTTGATATGATTCCTTCTTGCTCGACCATAGCCTGTTGTTATATTTTTATTTTTGAGTGGTTGTCATGTTATGTTTTAACATTTTTGTTTACTTCTTTTCCTGAATGGAAACTAGTTTTTGTGAGATGGTCGTACACAAAAGTTTAACATACATTAGATATAGTCATAGATTTGTCCTTCAGCTCGATGTTGACATGTTGATGTATAGATTCATAAACTAATAAGGAGACTGTCAAATCCTTTGGGTGCTATCGTTTCCAAGCTCGCAGGGTGTCCTGCTGCTCGAAGGGGTCATTATGGAGGTTGCCTGTACCTGCAGAGAAAGAATGCTAGGAGGGAAGAAGAGAGGCTTTACTATATGGCAAGTTTGATCCTGAAATCTCTTAAAAGAAATCAGAATAAAGAAGCAAGGAGAATCTCAATTTTGCATGAAGAAAATTCTTCAATTCAATTGCAAGCCTGCCTGGTGGTCTATACCACTTCATCTCCTGGAAACCTGTATCCATATTGATCACCTCTCTAACTCAGTAACTCGTGCAAACCTGAAATCAAGGAAAAATAATTCCATTTCTATTTGAACAAAACTAAATCCTACTTCTAATCACCTTCTAAAATCTGATTGAAGTAAATATAATGAAATTTGCATATTAATTCATAGCAATTTCAAAATTGTTAATTATTCCCCAAATTTATAGAAACAACTTAGTTACTTGTAAAACTTAAATGCTGATGAAATCAAGCTTAATTCAATTGTTTCTATCTTACATATTTGGTAGTTCTTACTCTTCTAAGTTTACAAATCAACTTTTATGAATTATAGCTGAAGTGGCCAGAAGTAACCCTTTGTATTGTATTCGTTGCTTTATATAATACAAGGTATTACAAGTGTATTTGAGAAATTCAAGAAATAAATAAGGAATAATGAAATCATTAACACATAAAAACATAAGAAGACTAAGTCAAATAAGATGAGATTTTGCGAATACACCCTTTCAAGCCCAGCAGCAAGGATGCGATGGTGAGCTTGGAGCACAGGAGTAGAAACCGAGGAAAGCATAGGGCCTTAGTGAAACAAGCTGGTCTTCAGAAGAGATGTTTGATGACGAGTTCCTTGTTGACAACCTCCTCGCAAACTAAGTGGTAGTCAATCTCAATGTGTTGGTGCGTGCATGAAACACTGGATTGGCTGCCAAGGTGATAGCCCTCCTGTTGTGACAATAAAGAGTTGGAGGCTGAGAGAGTGATATACCAAGATCTGTGAGCTAGTGTTGGTCCCAAGATAACTTGTCTGCAGTAAAGGCAAAGCCATGTACTGTGATTTGGTGTTGGAGTGAGAGACGATAGGTTGCTTCTTGGAGAACCAAGATGGTAAAGTAGAACAAAAAATTAGACAGACCCTAATTAATGGCGATCATCTGGATCATCAACCCAATCTGATCAGAAAATGTAGTGGAGAGTATTAAGAGGTGAAATTTGTAGTTACAGACCAATGGAGCCTTTCAGATATCTCGAAATTCCTTAACTGCTTTCCAATATACCGTTGTCGGACAATTCATCTACTGATATACCCCATTGATGGCAAGTAATGATGACATACTGCAGGGAACCAACCACACTTCTGAAGAGAATAGGATCCGTAAAGGAATCACCAGCATGTGAGGAGAGAAACTTCTTTTTACCTGTGTAGAATAGCCAACAATAGGGACTTGCACAACGAGTAATTTGTTTTGTCAAGTTTGACAAACAAAATTGATAATGTTGTTGGTAGGGGAGGGAAGCCATGGTCAACAAAGATGCGGAAGGACTGTAGTCATGATGAGGAAAAAAAAAATTAGGCTCTGTACCATAAGGTCGAAGTGGCAAAAAGTAACTCTTTGTACTGTATATACTGTTATATATAAATACAAGGTATTGCAAGTGTAGTTGAGAAATTCAAAGAAGGAATAAGGAACAATAATAATGTAGTTATAACACATAAAAACATGAGAAGACTAAGTCAACTAAGATGAGATATTGCTAATATGAACAATAAGCACAAAATGTGTTGGATTCAATAAAGTTTTTAGCTATTTCTTTGATAAGTTGGTTTCCTCCGGTGGTATTTTTTTTCCCGTCTCTCCCAGTTTCCATCTTCTACATGTATACTGCTTGACACATTCCAAACCAGCTAAAACCAAACCCATTGCTGCCTGGACAGACTGTCTTTTGAGCCATAAGCAGCCAAGATTTGTAAGTCTTGCTTGAACTGTTTCTGGCAGCCAAAAGAATTGTCTGCTTGCGATCAAGTGGAATCGAAAATTATGACCCACATTTATGTTTGTATAATTGCTTGAGATTGAATAAATTATGGATCTTAGATATTTGTGTGTCTGATGGTTTATGGCACTAAATTTGTCATGCCATGTGTTCTCGAGTTATTTGCCACTAAGTTCAGTATTGGTTTTAAATAGGAATTGTGAGAATTGCATGCCCCAAAAAATCCTCACAACTTTGTATTTATAATAGGGTTAAAAAACGTGAACACATCAATTAGCCTAACTTTTAAATGTCAGTTAGACGTAACGGAAAGAAAGAGGTGAGAAAAAGGGCAAAGTTTTAATTCCCAGATGCATTTCTTGGTGTCACCCTCTTCAAGTCCATTATCCGGGCCTGGTTCAAATACAAGAGTGATTTGGCGGAGTTTACATAAAAAAAGACACTGCCCAAAAAAATAAAGCGCACACATTTACTTAGGTCTAAAGTCTAGCATGTGTGTCCATCTAGTCTGCTTCGATTTATTTTCAAGCTTGTTTGCCATGTGTATGATACAGATGGTATTTGTGCTTTATTTGTTTTTTTTTATCCAATTAAGTTTCATAAGCCAGGTGTTTGAGGGATATGTTTCCTTTCCTGTCACAGGCTTTAATTCAACACTACGACAAGGCAATGTTACTCATCATGAATACATCCAGGTTGCATCTTATTAGTTATATTTGAGATGCTTTGTCAGCTAGGATGAATGGATGCTCATTTTCATTATTTTCCAGGTTGGCAAGGGCAGGGATGTTGGCCTCAATCAGATTGCTTTATTTGAAGGGAAAGTGGCTGGTGGCAATGGTGAACAAGTTCTTAGTAGAGATGTTTATAGGCTTGGGCAGCATTTTGACTTCTTCCGAATGTTA
This sequence comes from Piper longum, assembly GCA_032619315.1. NCBI lineage: Eukaryota > Viridiplantae > Streptophyta > Magnoliopsida > Piperales > Piperaceae > Piper > Piper longum. The sequence continues at coordinate 4,872 of JAVDBV010003257.1, forward strand.
TCATTCTATTATACAACTGTTGGATTTTATTTTTGTACCATGGTAGGTTTTCTGTCATGTCTAAAATTTTGTGCAATATGCTTCTCAATTATAAATTCTTGTTATTGTGTCCATGTTTCTTCAATTTATTAAAGCGGCAAAGGTTGAGAAAAGGTGGGAATTGGTGTGGATCTTCAAGCTTGATATCTGAGATGTTAAAAGGGGCAAATTAGCTAAGATATAGTTTTGGTGATAAAAATGTGTGAAGAAATTGGAGAGAAGAGGCTGAGGGCAAATACGATTTATAAGTGGAGTCATAATCAGTTTGATAATGTTCATCTTTCTTTTCTATACAAAGGATCACGACAATGACAAGGATCTGACCTAGTCACGACTATGCAGATTAGCTTAACTGAATATTCTAGCAATTCTATTAGTAGCTGTAGGTAATAGATAATGTGTAAGATGAACACCTAAATCACAGGGCATCTGTAGCTGCTATATTCTTCGGTGATCTTAATGCAAACTCGATAATTATTTATGTTTCATCTTTTGTGATTGTATAGCTGAAAGAAGAAAATAAACCTGAGATATTTTTTATATTTTTTATATTGTGGCTTGATCATCATGCACTTTTCTTTGACTTTGCAGCTAACAGTGTTGACTGTCTACGTTTTCCTCTATGGGAAAACATATCTGGTAAGTCAGACACGTTAATGTTCTCATTCAGATTTCGATTACCTTTAATGTGTCTTTGTTCATTGGGCAATAGTATTAATTGTTGGAGTAGCTGATGTTTAATTGGTGCTTCCGAAGAGTTGCAGGCTCTGGAGGGTGTAGTCAGCAAAATTAAAAAAAAGAAGCATTCCTTCCTAACTCCAATGTGCACGGGTGAAAACATCCTCACATTCTCATGATTGAGAAAATAACTAATTTAAACCTTTTACTTACTCAGGGAGAGAGTCAAGTGAGAACTAAAACCAGGTCACATAATTAGGCAAATATTTAGTGTTTAAATTTTGCTTATTTGCTCATGCACCATTAGTTTGACTAAGGTATTCATAAGTAGTTTTTTTCTATTAACAAACCATATTGTTTTCTTCATTCAGACTTTATCTCTGTGAGGCTGAGGTTGGCTATGCTAATTTTATTTCAGTAATTTGATTACTTTCATAGTTTAATCTTGTCATAAAACACAAAGAAACACAGTGACATTTTTACACCAAATGCCCTTCTTGTGTGCCTTTGAAAAATTGGGAAAACAACATGAAGTTTAATATGATTGTCATAGGATGCTTCGCCTTATATTGGATAGGCGTTGTGGTGTGATGATTATTGAGCGGGATATTTAGTGTATTGTGGTCAGTTTGAATTTCATACTTGACTATATAGTCTAGTTTGCTTCTGGTAGAAGCCTGAACTAACAAATTGCAGAATGTGCACAACAAAAAAATATGAAAAACTCTTTATTCTTGTAGAAGCAAAGTATATTCTTAATTTGGTAAAGGTTCATAACGTAGATTGGTAAATGTGGAGAATGGAAATTGTCAAGAATCTAAAAAATGTGAAGCATTGATCATATACCACATTGACATTAGACTTTTGAAATTTTATATTCTAATTACAACCGAACAACTTTTCTTCTGGCTTTTATTTTACTTTTTTCAACTTCGGTGGTGTTATTTATAATATTTGTTGTAACATCTACTATCCTCTACAAACATTCTTAAACAATATAAGACATTTTTTTCCCTTTGGATGTTTGATTGCCCTGTTCAATATAACTTGGGATACATTTTCATGTATATTGCTAGACAAACTATAAATAGTGCAAATGGAGAGATTAATATATTGTACTTGTGACTAGTAGATGTTTCTATTTTTTAGTTCTGAATAGATGAGAACTATTGGTTGATCTTTGCAGGCATTGTCAGGAGTCGGTGAAACCTTCCAGTCTAGAGCTAGCATCTTGGATAATACAGCTCTTACTGCAGCACTTAACACACAGTTTCTTTTTCAAATAGGTGTGTTTACTGCAATACCTATGATATTGGGATTCATCCTTGAGCAAGGATTCCTAAAGGTATGTCTTCCATTTAGATGACATACATGTGATGGTATGCATCCATGTTCTCGTGTTTTGAAGTTGACTGTGTATCGAGCTTGTAAATAATAATGTCAGATGATAAATGAGCAAATTGAAAATATTGGATGTGTTCATTTTTAATAGTTGCTAGATGCAGCAAATGTATACAAGTGGGCAGAAGATTGAGGTATAAGAAACAAAAAATGCATCTCAAAAATGGAAATCAAATAAGAACGTCATAAAGCTCAAGAATTTGGGTTGAACTTTGTACAGGCGGGCTGAAGATTTTGAGTGCTGAAATTGAATGTTCATGATTGGCAGTGAATTTGAAGGATGGGGATTTAGACTTTTAATCTTAAGCATTTGTGCATCTAAAACGATATTTGGCGGAGGTTTTGTAGGATAGCCAGATTCAAATATTAAGGTCTTTCAGTCTTTGACAATTTATTAATTTAATAGGTGTATTGCTCTCGGACTTATTCTGCAGCCATATTATATATTTTCCTTTTGCTGCCATATTTATGCTTCTAAGCAGTTAACAGTATGGTTCTAAATTGCAAAGGTTAAAATCCTTCTTACAGGCTGTGGTCAGTTTCATCACGATGCAGCTCCAGTTTTGTTCATTGTTTTTCACTTTTTCCCTTGGAACACGTACCCATTATTTTGGTAGAACTATTCTTCATGGTGGTGCCAGAGTGAGTGCAATTAAATGATGCACTAATTTTTCCTTTTTGTACGTTTTACTTCTACTGATAGCATTGGATGTCTCTATGCAGTATCAAGCTACAGGTCGAGGTTTTGTTGTTCGGCATATCAAATTTTCTGAGAATTACAGACTTTACTCCCGTAGTCATTTTGTGAAGGGGTTTGTAATACTGCATACTATAGGGTGTTTGCTTGCGTTATTGTGAGCATTTTTTGTTGGAAAAATATAAATTAGTAAGTATAATGGCTAAAACCTTGTGTGGCAAAATGCCCGCAAAATATACAGTGGTAGGGGCACTCTTCAATAATCTTCACTACACATTACTAACTAAAAAGAGCAGTTGATCCCTTGTTATTTTTTTTTCAAACACTTGGTTGAAACTCTCCTAATAGTATCCGCCAAACATTACTTTGTGATCACTGCCACTTATAACAATAACAAAAAGAACTTTGTGACAACTTGCTGTCGATTTCATATAAAATTTTCTGTTGCAACCAATTGCCCTATAATTATGAATTTATATTTGGGTGGAATTTTCCTCTTATCCTCTTTTTCTTTGTGTAGATTGGAAGTTGTGCTTTTGTTGGTCGTGTTCCTTGCGTATGGATATAATGAGGGTGGTGCAGTAGCCTATGTGCTTGTGACAGTTAGCAGTTGGTTCATGGCACTTTCCTGGCTGTTTGCGCCATACATGTTCAATCCATCAGGATTTGAATGGCAAAAGTATGATTGTCTTTTCTCCACAATTCCGTTTGTCTAATTTTTTATTCAAAGTTGTTTTCCAGTTTTTTGTTTGTTCATCGAGTTGTTTGGCATGTGTAGGATTGTGGAAGATTTTAAAGACTGGACAAACTGGCTTCTGTATAGAGGGGGCATTGGAGTGAAGGGTGAAGAAAGTTGGGAAGCTTGGTGGGATGAGGAATTGGTATAGACTTGTTTTTTAAGTTTCTTTCACATTTAACGTGATTTTAAATAAAGTGGCATAATGTTTATTTGATACCTTTTTTTCTTTATGATTTCTACTTTCCACAGAGCCATATGCGCACTTTAAGAGGAAGAATATTGGAGACAATTTTGAGTTTGAGATTCTTCATTTTTCAGTATGGTGTTGTCTACAAGATGAATGTATCAGGAGACGACACAAGATTAACGGTGGGGACTCAATAGCTAGATCATTATTTAATCAGTATAGTCAATGTGTTTGTTGAATAAATCGATTAAGATAAACAAACTTAATGTTGAACCATTGCACCACTCTTTTCATGTAACTCTATAACACACTTTCTTGTCAAATTTCTTTATAAAATTGTTGGTACTATTTATCATGTGATATGTGTTGTACTTCAGTTTGTCTTCATTCGGCAGGGCTTATCAATGGTGTTGTCTTGTGCAGGTATATGGCTTTTCATGGGTTGTGCTAGCAGTGATAATCATTCTTTTCAAGGTTCGTAATGAGGGTGTTATAGTCTTTTAAGCTAAAAATGTTTAGATATGCATTCTGAGCTCTCCCCTTTCTGATTTCAGGTGTTCACCTTCAGCCAAAAGGCATCTGTGAATTTTCAGTTGGTGCTGCGTTTTGTCCAAGGTGTATCATTTATGCTAGCTCTAGGTGCTATAGCTACTGCAGTCGCCATGACTACTCTAAGCCTGCCGGATGTTTTTGCCTCAATCCTTGCATTTGTCCCCACTGGTTGGGGTATTTTATCAGTAAGTGGTATCTGTAAAACAACATATTTAATGCATTTACTCAATTAAATAATATTTTTGTTACCTGAAATTTCTCTCATAAGCTTTAATCAATTCTATAGAAGTTCTGTGTTGATTTGGCTTGTGGCATGTCAATTCTAGATTGCTGCAGCTTGGAAGCCGTTAATGAAGAAGATTGGAGTGTGGAAATCCATCAGGTCCCTTGCCCGCCTTTACGATGCTGGGATGGGCATGATCATATTCGTTCCTATTGCCATCTGCTCGTGGTTCCCATTCATTTCGACATTCCAAACACGTCTCTTATACAACCAGGCCTTCAGCCGAGGACTGGAGATCTCTTTGATTCTTGCTGGAAACAATCCCAACTCTGGGCTGTAGCTTAACTTGTGACCTCGTCATGCAGGAAGAGCGATGCGACTGTATTTTTTGATCTATGTATAATATTGTTCTAGAATCTAGTTTGTAAATTAGCTTTTCTTCGTGCACGATTTTTTGACCTGTGAAATGTAAATAGAGAACTGCTTTGCAGATTATTTTTCACAGGGAGAGTTAGCAATCCAACGGGTAGTAATGAAAATTATTGTCAAACTGTAAATAGGTTGGCTAGCAGCTTTTTTTTTCTTTTTTCCATCGTGACTAGGGAAGTAGAACGCAAGAAAATAGAGGTGGAATACATAAACAGTAAAAGCATTGGACGAGGCCTCAGATCCTCAACGATGTGCATCGCCAGTAACTCAAATGTTGGCTTGATTTGGGCCGGCTGCCTGGTCGTTCAAGTTAAGACTTCAATATGTATGATCTTTTTAATAGTGGGGTTATATATAGAGATGAGATATTTAGAGAAATATCATGTAATATTTTAATTAAGAAATAAACATGATTAGAGATATATTTCATGTGAGATTTTTTAATTGTCTCATATTTAATATCTATGGGGAGAATAAAATTCTATTGATAAGGGAGAATAAAGTATAAATCTCATGTGAGATCTTTTGATTCAGTCTCATATTTAATAACTATTGAGAGAAGAAGATTCTATTGATAAGTGAGAATGAGGGTTAATTAGTTTTGACGATATGACTTAACCTATTACGTTCCATTTCGGCCGGGTCATTACATATTATAAAATAAATAATATAATAATATTAAATGATGATAATAATAATAATAAAGGAAATATCTATTAAATCTTATATAGAGGACTAACTATTTGTAGATTTTACATGACCTAGGATCATTTTTCATTCACATTTTTTGAGGATTAGGCTATTCGAACACCAACCAATAAGCAATAAACCTATTTCAAAAATCATCAAAATTAGAACTTTATATGGATTTTTTTTTCAAATAAAAAAAATCAGGTTTCCTTATTTAAAAAATGTGATGTTGCAATAAGTATTTGTCTGACATTAAAACGTTGATAAAATGTTTGGGGACTCGATAAAATCATAAAACCCACTTATTTGGACAATCTTCTCGGACAAATTGTCTGATTTGAATGCAGGTAGAGCTAAACCCTGCTAGTACCATGTCTCCTACAGGCGCACCGCTAGGACAAAATTTTTTTACCACGAAACCAGACCTGTGCGGTGTATTTCTACCACAAATGCCTCAAGTCGATTATGCAGTATAGATCAAATCTTGAAAGCAAAACACCAAACCACCAACACTTGTGTTCGACCACAACTCAACACCACGATGTTTACCGATCAGCAATACCGGTAACGATCTCCTTAATGCCACTACACACTAGCGCCAACTAGCACTTGCTTGATCACCGCCAACAAATATCGCTGCTCGATAGTGCTATTTGGACTCGTTCGTGCCGTCTGCCTCTTGCTCATCTCAGCAACCAGTTACCATAACCGATGCCTTGCAAACTTCGACCCGACTTGGTTCTAAAATTTTCTGTCTTATGACGCCAGCGAACAAGGAAGACCACATATACGGAAAAAATACTTCCCAACCTTATATTATAAAACCAATACATGGAAATTATAAGAATTTGACTTCTCTCACAAGTACTTGTTCGGCTTGTGGACAGCCCCACAGCCTCGCCCCAATGTACCCACTACAATGGAACTCACACTGCTTGAATTACCACAATCCTCGCCACAACCTTCAAGTCGTCTCCCACAGATCAACTTGAATATATGCAATACCGAAATAGCACTAGGTTGTAAAACCAAGATGTGTACCTTGTTGCAATTCACTTTTGGGGCCCGAAGGGCCCAACAAGTTGGTATCATAGTGGTTTTGAAGTAACTTGCAATAGGTTCATGGGCCTCCTCTCTTAATCCAAAAGCTAGCTTAAGAATTAAGGCTTTCCCATTAGCCTATATACAAGTCACCGGTTGCCTCCAAATGGGATGTGGGATTAACCCAACAATTCTCCCCTTCACACATCACA
>JAVDBV010003258.1:0-17682 GCA_032619315.1 Piper longum
CCCCCCCCCCCCGCCGGGCCCCCGGGGGTGGGGGAGAGGGGGGTGTGGCAGGGTTGGGCAGCGGGGCGACGGCGGGATTGGCCACCGGGAGAGGGGGGGCATCTGTGGGTGGAGGAGGGGGGAGCATCTGTTGTTGGGGGGAGGGGGCAGTGTCTGTGGTAGGGGAGGGAGTCATCGCGGGCGGTAGGACCGGGAGGGGTGGCGGCTTTGACGGGATAAAGGGGTCGAGGGGGAGCGTCTGCGGTGGGGGAAGGGGGGAGCCGGGTAGAGGAGGGAATGGTCGAGGAATGGGGAATCCCGATCCTAAAGATCCCACTTTTACCCTAGATCCCTACTCCCCAGCAACCTAGGTGGCGGTGGAGGCGGCGCTGGTGAGGGCGGAGGCGATGGTGGAGCTGGTGAAGACGATGCTGGCTCGGCTGATCTAGCTATGTGACCAGGTGAAGTAGGTGGCCGACGAATCCTCATCGTTCAAGGCCGACTGAGCCGAACTCAAGGTCAAGATGGAGAAGCTCGCCGCTTTGCTCTGGTTAACTACTCGTGCAGGCTCTGATTTCTACGAGTGGGTGGAGGACTCGATGATCTGGGCCATCCTTGTAATCGGATGGCCTAGATCTAATTTTAGTTTTTTTAAAAAAATAGTAATAGATATGAGAACTACATCGGTGGGGGACCGGGCGGCGGCCACCTACTTTTGGTACGCAGCGGGGCACCACAGTAGGTGCGGGACTGGATGATCTAGGCTGGACAACCTAAAAGGAGATTTGGAGTTCTATTATATCAACTTTAGCGTGCTGATAAAAGAATTAGTAGTGATAGTAATTCTCAAAACAAGAGCATGATATATAACGCGGTGAAGTAATATGTGAAGTCGAGTCAGCACCCGCATTCCAAAAACGCGGTGAGCGAGTGATTGCTACGCGAGAAGAAAAGACTGGTTCAAACTCGTCCAATTAAGCATCCAACCCCAAATTCTCGTATCCGCCTAATTGAGCGAGTGATTGAGTCGCATCCGTTATCCACTTTGAGTGCTTGTTTGTGAGATGGGAGAAAGATGAGACGAGACACAGATTCGATCGTAGCATCTAAAACTCGCAATCTTATCCTTTTCTTAACTCGGGCGGTTCGCTCGTCTGTTCGTCGTCGCCGCCGTCCCATGAAATTGCTATGATTCGTTTCTTCAGAATTAGGCGCCCCACTTGAGCCAACTCTGTCGGCGTTTAACATTTCAACAGGAAATTGCACGATCTGCGCCTTCAAAAAATGCCAATGGGACCAATCTAGCACCAACGGCGTGGGGCTTATTAGGAGTGTAAATGAACTTGTTTTGCGAATTTTTTTTTGTTCAGCTCGTGTTTATTAATTTGGTGGTCAAAAAAATACTCGGTTCAAAATGAATAAGCTCATTAACAGAACTTAAATAAAAGAGTATTTAGCTCGGCTCGAAACTTGAACTCGATATATTCAAATTAGAAAAAATATTTGGCTCGGTTCGGTTTGTAAATATTATTGAGGTCACATTAAACTTATATAGTGTTCAAAAAATATTTTGACCTTATATAAGTCAAGTATGTAAATATTCGCTATGCTCGAACTCGGCTCGAACTAAGACAAAATACTATAAATTTTAGACAAGTTTGACTCGACTCATTTATATTAAAGCTTGAATCGGCTCGTTTTATACCAAGCCAAACTTAAGCTTATCCCTGCTCGGCTCGTTTACACCCCTAGGGCCCACCTTCAAGGTTGAGGATGCAATTTAGGGCATTTAGTTGCGATAGAAATTTTTTCATGAAATGTCTAAAAAACTTTTGTCATACATTTTGACTCGGTTATAATATAAAATGTGTCAACACTATGGATAAAATTATGTTTGGCAAAGAAAGAGTGAAAAAAACTTTGTACTCACATCTTGTCAAACATCTTTTTTATCCATTAACGTTGTCATTTTATATCAATCAATGATGCAATTTAAGGCATTTAGTTGCTATAGAAAATTTTATGCGAAATGTCTAAAAACTTTCGTCAGAATTTTTGACTCGGTTAGGATATAAAATGTGTCAAATAAAATTATATTTGACAAGAGAAGAGTGAAAAAAGCTTTTTATTTTGCTAATGTTTTATCAAACATCTTTTTTATCCTTGAACATTGTCACTTTATATTTTGATAATAAATAGACTAAAAATAACACAACCAAACACCCTATAAAATAAATATCAAAATATCAAAATATCAAAATAAGAAGACAGCCTGCAATAATATAATTTATTATTATTATTTTTCAATATTTTGATTGACTAAATATTAACTTTTTAAGTTACAAAATGGCCAGGTTTGTGAACGAGAGTCATCCCCATTGTGTAATAGCTAATCATCGATATTTTCTAGAAAAAGTTATTGATAACCCTAAACCAATTATAATTCTTATAGCTAAAAAAAATCACTAAAATTATCAATTTCATCATTATAAAACGTCATTAGCCTTGTATATTATGTTATTTAGTTACGGAAACTCGCCTTGAGCTTGAGATCTTCCCAAAAGGGTTCAATCGTTTTAATGATAGAAAGGAAAATAAGCTAAAAGCAATCTACCGGGCAGTTCAAAGCCAACATAGTGGCAGGCATGCTTAATTACCACTACTTGAAGTGGAAATTTTGTTAATCCAGATTATCATTAGCACATAAGAACGTTTATTGAACACATTTTTTCCACAAAAAAGCATTTAGTGGACGAAAATGACAGCCTAATAGAGCACACACACACTGCATTTTGTTAGATATCTGGCTAGGATTCAACGTTGGCGGCTGCTGATGATAACTAACGCTACTGTCTGGCATGTTTTTGCATTGGCTTGATTGTTCATACCGAATGAAGTTGATCTGGAGCTTCGTTGAGCAGTTACTCAGCATCTGTAATTATAAAAAGAAGAAAACCATCAAACCAAAACAAGTGGGTCGCACATATAAGAACTCTAATCATAGCAATCTATAGCCAGGAGTTGAGGTTTGGTGGAAAGGCCAATACAGACGAGAACAATTTATGCCTCCGTAAATGTGATCGAATTGGCTACATTTAACCTGTAGTGAACCCTAAAGAAACAGCCGGATGAAATTCATTTCAGAGAAATGCATTTGGCATCAAAGATCATTAAGTGTAACCTACATGCAGAAAAACACTTATTGGATGGCGGCCGCAGATGGTGTTATCAAATTCCGATAAGTATTGTATCAAGGCATCAGCATCACATGTCTCAATAATGTCCATACCCATCCTATCCAAAGCCTCAATTGATCTGTAGATAGTTCCATATTTCTTGTCATAATGTGTATGGTTAATCTGAAAGAAAAAGACATGAATTGGTTATGCATTCAAGTTACTGTTCTCAACAAAAATGTGTTTAGTAAATTTAAATTCAGAAGGAAAAAGACACGAATTTGTTACGGATTTACATTTCTGTTCTGCATAAATGTGCATAGTTAAACCTGAAGGAAAAAGATATGACTTGGTTATGCATTTAAGTCTCTATTCTGCACAGAAACATAATGATAAATTCTGCCTCTAAGGATACAACTTACAATTGAAGACAAGCAATCACTATATGAATCACGTACACTAGACATGCGCTAATATCATTTTAAAAGGGCAAAAATGACTCTACGACCTGCAAAATTCCAAATAAACATATGTAATTACATAAACATGGCTTATGACAATGACAAGAAAGAAAACAAGACACATAGTAGCCGGAGGTTACAACTTCAAGTGCATCCCTAGGCATTATCACTGATGCAAAACTTCATCAGTCAACAGAATATGGCAATTGAAGCATATATTTGAAAGAAAAACTATTTTTGTGAGATGAATGGAAACTAAATAGAACATACATGCAGCGTTAGATTGCATACCTGGATCCCCAATGACAGAAGTCTGATGAAACAAAAAAGAAATTTTTTGGATCCTCCATGTATTTCTCTAGTAATTTTACATACCTAGCTTCATTTTCAGGACTCAGAGCACCAACCAGAATGGGCACAATTTTTACATTCCATTGGCGAACAGCATTGATAAGAACAAAGTCTGTAACAATTGAAATGAGTAAATTTATCTAAAAGATTATTACCCATTAAGTATTTCCGCAAGATAAGGCAAGTGCATCTCCATACTATGTTCAGTCTCATCTACTCGAACATCCATGACTTTGAATTTTCCTGTTGTCCGCAGCTCTTCATTAACAGGTAAACAAGTATTTCCATCATCAAAATAATTATCACTGACAATAATTTAAGTAATAAAAAATCTTAAAAAGTAGAAGATATCCACAAGAGTTATGGGAAATGGTCAGTTATGTGAATAAGCAAATCTAGTGGTCAGACATAAGACAATGGCAAAAACATGTGAAATATAAAACGAAGTTAAAGCAATACCTTCTAAATCAATTGGTAGATCACCTAATGGAGTCCTCTATATTGTGGCTGTTGAAAGAGCACATCTTGGCGTATAGTAATGACGAGGAACAAGAAGAAACACCCTTGAACTGCAGTAGTTCATTCATATATCATTTGTCTATTAGAGGAAATCAAATCCTAAAAAATTATGCTGCTTAGTTTTAGTATTATGAAAAAAAAAAGAAGAGACAAATGCAACTTGAAGGTATAAACAAATAACATAAGCAAGCAAATTTTAAAATGTTTAGTTATCCAATAAAAAAACCTCTGATGATCAAATTGAAACAATCTAAACTACAGTCTTAGCCTTAAATGATGGGGTACATTTTAATTATGCTTTATTTCTAGTATATTGATCTTTTTTAATTTGTAAACTTCTAGAAGAACGAACAATAAAAACCAATTAATTAATGTATTCTACCGGCCATTCAGAACATCAAAGAATGCACTTCAAATGTGAACCACATTCTTGTATTTTTTAACGGTGAGCCAATGGACAGCCAGCTCATTTACTCCATCATTTTAAAGAATAAACCTTGTGAGCAAGTTTTATTTTGCAAAAGGCTATCCACCATGGAAGCAATTCAAACATCCCTCCCATTCCAAAAGATTAACATGAATCAGATAAATTATAAATAAAAACACCCCAATTTTTGCATATTAAGCATCGCTGATAATAATCATAAACAATCACTGGGTGTGCAAGATTATAAAAAAATTCATCAATCTAAACAATCAGAAAAATCTTCACCAATGTAAACACTAAAATTTTCACAAACTGAATAAATAAAAATGTTGCAAATGAAAAAAATATTTGAACTGTTGTAGTGATAATAACTACAAAGGCAAAGAAAGTTAAATAATACTCTTTTTGTTCCCCAAATTTAAATAATTAGTCTTTGTCTAATTGTACAAAGTTTCTCCTCTATAAAGCAGTGCAAACATCATTCCCAAATATTAACATTTATTAGCTAAATTATAAATAAAAAAAACAGACCAATTTCTAACTATTAAGGCGAGGATACGAAAAATATAAAATTTTCATCAAACTAAACAATTAGAACAAAAAAATCTTCACCTGTGGAAACACTAATTTTTCACGCAATGAATAAAATGTAGCAAAAAACAAAAAAACAAAATCACATAGGAAGAGGCATACTGACGTGGAGGAAGGGTCAAATATTCCAAGAAGCAAAAGCTGCTCACCGACCGGAATAGGAGTAGTACCCAGCATGCCTGCACTGCACCAACCACACAAAAAATAAAAAATTCACATAAAAAAACAAGGAAACACCCACGTGGCAATCACGCCCCTCACGTCCCGGGGCTTCCCCCAGCCACTTCTCCAGCTCCTCCTCGTCCAGCTTACCCGTTGTAAAACAACAACAAAACACCAACGAAAACAACCCAAACCAACCCAGGAGGCGGCATGGCAGGGCCCACAGTTTGACCGTACCAAATATCGCAGAATAAAAAATCCCCTAAACCCTAAATCATTTTAAAAATACCCTACGGCAAAAACGATTCTATTTAAATACTCCCTTGTGGCTCCCGTGGCGATTAGATGAATGCATCATTTCCTCTTTAAGAAAAGCTCCCATCAGAGTCCGGACACAACGAAGAAAGAAGAAAGGAGGGAATCCTAAAAATTGGGGATAGAAGAATGTGGAAGGAGGGATGGAAGAGTTGAAGATCCCACCAAATAAAATTTTGAAATGGTTGGTTGGTTGGGAGTGATGGATTGGATTCTTTAATTTTTATTTCTTGTTTTTTTGGGTATTCAAAAGTTGTAGAACGGGGGTGGGTTCTAAGAGAGAGAGAGAGAGAGAGAGAGAGAAAGAAACATAAGATTTCGGCGCTTTTCTCCTGGCCTCCTGCAATACCAGTGGATCGGCCCTATGGATAGTTATTATATTCATTAATTTTTTTTTCTATAATAATTTTTTTATTATAATTTTAATATAAAAATATTATTATTATTTTTTATTGTAAAAATGGTCTAGATCTCGTAGATGGGTATCGTTATTTGAGAACCTTCATCCTAAAACTAGGCTCTTTACAATAAAGATCTTTGTAATATATATATGTTTATAATTTTTAAATTTTAAACATTATTACATCTCATTTTTTTTGTTTAAAGTTATTAATATGTTTATAGAGAATAATTTGAGGAATGTCAATTAAATTATTTTGATTAAACTTTAAAGAGAGTATATAAAGCATCATAAGAAAGATAATAATTACCGAGTCGAACTTATTCGAGTTATGAGTCAATTGAGTAACGAACCAAATTTAAATCGAATTAATTCGATCTAAATTTAACAGAACTCGAGATCAATTTATTTATTACCGAATCAAATCGAGTTGTAAATATCAAATTATCAAGTCAAGTTTTAAAAATAACAAATTTGAGCCGAGTAAAGTCAACTCATTAAAACTCACAAATCAACTCCCGTGCCCACCCCTACGTACAACTTAAAAAAAAAATATTTACGTACATGATGATGATTGTCACCAAAAATTGAAAAAAATTCTGTTATTTGCACTTGATAAATTGACAGGCAAAAGGTGCTTCTTGATAGCAATTTATGTACTGCACTTTTCATCTTTTCAAACTTAAATACATTTCTCTTCTTTTTTTTTTCCCAAGTAGCTTGAATACTTTACATAGCGTTTAGATCCCTTCCCATACGTACAGCTTTAATTATTCAACTAATTATCTTTAAAAAAATATTAGAAAATTACCCATTTCAGTAACACCCTCATCGGTCATCAAAAGGGCTAAACTAAATGATGGAAAAAATAAGAACATGGGAGAAAAGCACATTAACTTTTATTCATTAAAATCTCAACCATCATGTACAGTGAGAATAACCGTAAAACCCTAATCAATTTGTTTTCAAAATACCCTGAAAATAGCTAAAACTAAAAGAAATCCTAACAATAAGAAAACTACATAAAACTATTAAACAATAAAAATAGTACTAGATCAGATGTTACCTACATGATCCATGTTTCAGTAATGTAAAGATATTTACAAGTTCCAACCAACAGCTATAATAGAAGCAGATACCCTTTCGTCTCCCATACGTGCAATTGGCTGCTAGCTTCACCATGATATATTCATTTCATAGATAGATATATACATAGATATATACATATGTCTCATCTTAATCAAAGCAGTATAAGCTATGCACAGCCCATACAAATCAATCTTTTGCATTACTCTGGACGGAAACTGACTAGATTTGGAAGAGCAGTCATATGGAACTTCCTCATTTCACTTGCAGTCACCTTGCATGACTCCAGAGTCAGAGATCTGAGATTTGTAAGAGGTTTCAGATGGTATAGCCCTCCATTCGTCACTCGCGAGTTCGAAACGTTCAGAGAAACAAGCTCAGTGAGCCCTGTTTTTAATAAAAATACATAATAATGCAAACCATAAATGTTAGAAACCAAAATAAGGAGGCGCATGCTCGTGAATACAGTTGGGCTTTGCATAGAGATACCTGAAACCAACTCCAGTGTTTTATCTGTAAGGCTTGAGTTCTGTGAAAGATTTAAGTGTGTGAGAGACTTCAACACCTTGACGTTATCCACACCAGTATCAGTTACTGAACCACCGCAGAGCTCAAGAGTTCGAAGATTTTTAAAAACTGTTTAAAGTAGAGAAGACACATGAATGTAAGGCTATGCTATGAACATACTCTAGATAATGCTACGAAAGAGAACAATGGAACATGATTAAAATGAATTGAGCTGAGATACAGTCACAGCTGATTAGGTTAATCCCGAGTTTACACTTCAAATGGTTAATAGATGTCCAAACTGTCTAAAACTGTCCACTAGTCCGAACTCTCTTAAACCATGTCACTAGTAATAAAATTCTCCATGGACAACGGTTGAAACTCCTCAGAAGTCATGTCCAAATTTACTGAATGGACTCAACAGGTTAGGACGAAATGAATGAATATGAATAACAGCCAATTTTGCTAGCATCCACAACTGCTTGATTTTCAATACTCAATGAGATTGAAAGATTAAAAAACAAAATGAACAAACTGTGACTATGCTTTTGACCCTAAGCTCCAATCCCTGAAGACTTGAACAGTGAAGGGCAAAACAGACAATGACCATCAATTATGGCATAATTTAGTTCTTAAGATCAAAATTGCGACTAAATGCCAAAAATAAACCATGTGACTAACATCGAAGGGAAGTGGTTCCAACATCAGTGATTCGAGCCCCAAAAAGATCCAAATGGACCAAGCCTGTCAAACCTGCAAAATGACACCCACATTGCCCAAAGAGTCCAAATGAAAGAGAGAGAGAGAGAGAGAGAGAGAGAGAGAGAGAGAGAAAGGGAGGGAGAGAGGGAGAGAGGGAAAGAGGGAGAGAGGGAGGCTAATTGATAATCAAGTCATAAATCACCCCATCATATTCCACCATTCTTCCATTAAAAAATGATCGTTATTTTTTACAAGCGTTTAAGATATATCCATTCTAATTTTGTAAAACAAAACTAGCTCATGAAGCTGATCTTATTACTTGGGAAGACATATTATATCTGAATATTTCAATACTTTAAAACCGTTATCCAAATCTGATTTGAAAGGGTTAAATCTGACTCCAAACCCATCCATATGATGAGTACGATGACGAATACCAAGTCAAACATAATTAAATTTCTACCATTTCCTACAGTGTTACTGTTTTGCTTAGTACTTCAACAACCCACACAACGTATGTCAACTCATAATCAAATACTTCCCAGCCAAAATCTGCAGACTAAGCACTTACAAAAGGTGAATAGATCAAAATATAACCAAATACAACAAAAATGGGCGAAATTAATGTTACATAAAATAGAAGAGAAGCCAATCACATTCAATAAGGTTAAAACTCTAAACAAATCACATTTGAATGAATAAAAACTCCAGATTGAGCTTACTTGTAAGAGCCGCCAGCCCTGCATCAGTAACAAAACGACTATCCAAATTCAGAGATTTAAGGGCCATCAATCCAGATAATTTCTTCAAACCACCATCAGAAACTTGAGTAAATGACAAGTTTATTGTCTCCAGGTTATACAAACCTAAATGCAAAAAACCAAAAATTTTAGAATATTCTAAAAAAACTGATACAATGGTCATTGTTTGAAAATATTATCCAAAAGATTATTTGTGATATGTAAATGAGGCTAAATTATAGAAAACAAAAGGCTCTGTGATAAAAAAGACAACAAATAAGCTTGAAACAATTAGCAAAAGAAAGAAATCCATGTGAGTTGAGACAGACAGCTCAGAATAGTCCTATGGGAACATTATTTATAAGCTCACTCGTGGAATTTTCTTCAATCTCCAAGTAGGAAAATGATAATAGATTACCTGATGACGTCAGCCCTAGACCTGCTCCTTCCCATGTCCAGACTAACAACAAAGGCTTAAGAAGAAGAATTCCCCCACAAGTTCGAACATCGAAAGACATTCAAGTATATGAGAGGAGGAAGAAGAGCGTTCAACCACTTTCCTAATTTAGCTCTTTCCTATTTTGAACATTAGTAGTTGAGTCTTATTAGATGTTTCCTTATCGTTTCTTTCCTATTTAGATAGAAGTTATGAATTAGACATAATTCTTATAGGATTGCATTGGTTATTTGTTTTTCTAGTAATAGGAAATTTTCTTATATATATAAAGCATTATAGAAGGTAGTGAACACATTTTATTTTCAACAATAAAGTTACAATTTTCTAGATTAAAGTTTCAATTTACAGCTTCTATTCTTCTATGTTACTTTGTTGTTGAAGTTGAGAGAAACCTGTTGCAAAAACTAAACTTTATCGTTGAAAGTAAGATCCACATCCTAAACAAGATCGTAGGTTGCATCAATTGGTATTGAGAGCCAACATTCTTCCTATGATTGCACCGCCACAACCGTTCAATTTGTCTATTTTTCAGCATCACAAGTTGTGATTTACTATCCCCACCACAACCCCAACACCACCATATTGACTTCATAATGCAACAATCTTGGGTTTTCTCAAATTTGTGTTGACGTCAAGCCTCTTCTAGCCATAATCGACTTCATCTTTCGGGTGTTCTTCCTTGGCCGGCATCAAGTTTGATTTGTTGACCTCCACAAGTTACCTATTTATTGTTGCTTTTAGAAGTTATTGGATCTATCAATGTTAGCGTTGCTCCCATAATTGTTGAGAAAGACAACATTTTTTTGGGGAGGACTTCTTGTTTGTTTTGAGTAAAGGCTCCTAAACAACCACCGGGAGAGACTTCTAATCCTGCACTAACATTAGATGATAAGTTAGGACTTATTTTGCAAGCATTGAAGAAATCTAACAATCACCACGAGAGTCATGAAACCTGTATGAATGCTTCTTCTGGTCTTCGTTTGGCATTTTGATAGATTCTTTACTTTGTGACTAGCTAGTCAAACTCATTCTCCTCAATTGGATTGAGTGAATGCACCTCCTCATATGGCTACAATGGTGTCTACTCAAGCCCCTTCAACTGTTCACACTACTACTATTGAGAATCCAATTAGTACATATTTCTCAAGATGAAGTTGTAGGAATTCGATATTTAAACACTTCTTTTCATCCTATTTCTCTTAAAGTTGATACACTTGATTGGACGATGCAACAATTGACGGGCCACAAGGGGAATTCATTGAAATGGTTGTGAGAAAGGAAGTTAAAGAATCTACATCCTCATTGCTTGAAGATAAAAGAATTCCATTTAAATCCACTTTGTTGATTAAGAGTCTTAATGAGGGTATATATTATCAAAATATTATCAATGATCACTCAAAGCTTCTGATTCAAAAGCTGATTTGTCAAGTTTTGATTCAACATTATTGGAGTGATTGATGAAAATTTTTTCTCTTAAATGCAAGTTTACCATTAGCCAAAGCATGAAGTTGCAAACTTGAGGAAGAGTTTTTTCACCCGAGGGGATTAATGACATATAATTCAACTTGTCATTGTATGATGCAAACACGACTTCTCAGGGTCTTTCTTCAACAAATTTTACAAATTGACTCCTTTTAGAACTCAAAGACGAGTCCTTTTCAACCAAGGGAAATTAATGAAAGACAATCTTAATATTATTATATTTCCTAGTTATATTAGAAGTGTATAATATAAGAGTTTCTAGTTGCACCAGTATTTGAGTCTTATAATAAGTTAGAGACAATATTTATTTCTATTCTTATTTGAGTCATATTTAGTTGTTTCTTATACAAATTGGGTCTTAACTATATTTCTAGTCCAAGTAGGATTTTCTCATGTTTTCTTCTATAAATACAAGTATTAAGCTATTTTCCACAATCTATCATTATTGAATACAAGAACATTTTCCTTTGCTGTGTGCTATCTTCGCTTACTATTTACTTGTTCATCTTCTTTATGATTTTGTGTAAGATTATAGAGAAGAAGGATCTGTGTGAACTTTTTACTTTAGTTATCTTGCATTAGTTTGCATCATTACCAAAGTGGCTCATCAAAATAATCCGTATTTTGTAATCCCCCTTCACTGAAGGTAATTTTAGTACCAAAAACAATTGTTTCTTTCAGTGCAAGTTCCAGACGAAGAAAAAGGAATTTATTGATTCTAATGAAATCATCATCACATGTAGAACAATATAATGTAAATGGGAATGCCATCATTAAACGTCTTTTGCTTGCCTACCAATTCTATGAATAGAAAAAAAATAAAAAAAACAAAGTGGAATTTTGAAATTGTTTTTTTTAATCCAATAAAATAGGATGCAAGAAGAAATGGCAATAAAGTATACAACATTCAACCACTGACCATGCATTCAACAAATGTTCATAAATGTTGTAGTTCCTCACCAGAAAGGTGACAAAGGCCGGCATTTCCAACACCTGTATCTGATACCTCCAAAGATTTCATACGCAATAGACCTAAAAAAATATACAAGTACAATAAATTTATATTTGTAAAAAAACACTAAGTGACTCCACTATACACAATAAAACAACCAAAAGAGAAGGAAACAGCACAAAATCTGAAAAATCATGACGGACTAAAATTTTTTTTGGCAATTAAACAGATTTGAAAAGCTCATTCATTAGATATCCTCAAGTCCTCACCTCAAAAAAGTTTCAAGAAAATTTTCAGGTCTCACAAAAATAGTGAAAATCATCAGACCAGATTCCCAACCATTTTGTGAAGCAGATGTGCAGTGCACTCAAGAGTTTGTACAAAAAAAAAAACCATAGACTACTTCTGGACATTAAACAGCTGCTCTTCCAAAAATTTTATACAGTAAATGTCAAACCTGATAGAAATGCTAGCCCTTCATCACTGATTCCGCATGAATCCAAGTTTAAACTCTCCAACAGAGTTAACCCTGCAAAAAGATTTAAATGTAGAAAAAATTTCCTTCAGAAGTTGATTTAATGGGAAAATGAAAATACTAGAACATTTAAGGAATAAGCTTCTTTAAGTATCCCTAAGGACATACTACATTAACGACAGTGCAAGAGATAAAACAATGCCACTACTACTTATTCATGAAGGCAACTTAAGAATTATTTATATGAGACAGCCCCATCTTCAACTACGTCAGCTACACTTCTTTGGAGGTAAATTGGTTAGCAGGAAATTGGTATTGCAATCAAGCTACGTAAAGCATTTTTCTGGAAGTTCACCATTTTTAATTCCAACTAACTTCCTATATCAATCAATCTCTATCTTGCTCACTCGGCATGTATTTGGTGCTTCAGACCGGAAACTTTAACAATAAGCCAAATGAAGGACATATTAGTATAACCTGACCTTTAAGATGAGATAAACATGCATCAGTGATGTCGTTAAAACCCAAATTCAGCACCTTCAAATTTTTCATATCTGCCAAGCGTCAGCATAGCAATATTTACCATCATTGCAAACACTTAAATCACAGTCAATAAATTACACAAGGAAAAGGTACACTCCCTCAGTTAAGAGCATTCACATCTTGCAAAGTTCATTATCGCTACCAGATTTAGCAGTAGTTGAAGTCTTAACATCAAGAAATAATTAAAATTGCATATCTTAGGACATGGTAAGTTGCTCACCAGCGAATTTCTCACACCCCTCATCATCAATGCCACATCTGGTGAGATTCAAATACGCCAACATAAGAAGACCTATGGTCATTATCAAATCAAATGAACCATATCAGAAAAGTAGAAATAAAATAATGAATAAGGAACCAAAATAAAACATAAACCATATATTCTACTCAGGAAATTCCTTCCACTAAGTAGTAAATAAATTGCACTCCTATAAGCTATAACTCTTAGCTTTAAAGGACAAGATACTTCCATACAAACAATATTTAGGGATGCAGACTGACCATATACTCTATCATTTTACTAGTAAAAAATGTAAACCTGATAAATGTTCCAAACATGCAGCAGTGACAGGGCAACCCTCCAAATTTAACAAAACAAGTCTCTGCATACCTGTTACATTTAAACTAAATGACCGTGTTGCATAGATAAGCAAAGGCAAAACTTGAAGTAAAATATTATCAAACGAATCAGACACCAATAAACTATAACACTTAGATCTTTAAGCCAAAAACTTTAGTGAAAAAACCTTCAAAACTAATGGAGATTCTCATCCAGATCCTTCAAATTGTTGATGCAACAATCGAAAGGAAAACCAAATCATCTCATGTTGCATGCTATTATAAAGCATCAAAACTCAGAAAACTACTCATCAATATCAGCATGCGAGATCTGCAATATATTTTACCCTCCTGTTATGAGCCTAAATAAAACACATTATTGTGAGGAAGAACTGGTCATTAGTGAGTTTCTTCTTGGGTTCTATTGAGATGCTAACTCAGACAAAATCAACAAATGATTAAGTAATTCAATATAAAATCATTTCTAGTTGACACGTTTCTACTCTTCCTAATTTACTCCTGGGGCAGTATTCATTGGCAAAAGGCTCCACAAACATGTTACATTCAGTAAAAAAAAAAACATACACCTTAGATTAAAATAGCTGTTAGAACTTAGATTAAAATTGGAAGATCCTACAAAGAACAATACCTTTCAAATGGGCAACACCAGAATCAGTAACTTTATTGCAGGATATCTGCAGCTGTTTCATGTTTGACAATCCTGAAAAGAATTTCACATAATTACCTAAAACTATTACAATAGTTCAAGCATGCCAAACTCAAAGTAGGTGACCGTTAAAATGACAATTTCATTTATTCACTTGTAAATTTCTAGTTTAAATTGAAGACTTGAAGAAATTTTTTTCCAAGTCTTGAATCCAGAAATAAAATAACTATTCCATCATATAATCATTACAAAAAAGAATGCAGTTAATACATATTGTAACCAAGCTCAACTGGGGGTTACATTCCCATTAATTAGTAATCCTTCAAACAAACAAACAAAATACTTGCATGTCTCCAGAAGCCATTATTATGTCCCCCAAAGCACCAATCAATTTAATGATACTAAGAAACATTTCCATGATAAATGAAGTTGAAAATAGTTCTTTAATAAAAATTTCATATTAAGTTTCATACTGGGAAGTATTTGTACCTGAAAGAGGCTCCAGATCATCATCCATAACGGAATTACAGCATCTAATATTAAGAGACTCAAGTTTTCTTAAACCTATCATGGAGAGAAAAAAAATCAAATAACACATAATTTCCACATGCCTTTGAAGTGCACATAGATGAGCATTTCCTGTACACTTTAAAAGTGCATCCAAACATTCATCAAGAACGCCTATCTACAACAATGTACAGACAAAAGAGCTGTAAGAAAACCTTTAAGATGGATTAGACCTCCATGAATGCCCGGACATCTCTCAAGGTCCAAGTTTACCAAATTCACCAAGGAAGCCAATGCACACATTCCTTCCCCGGTGATCAAGCTGTTCTTCTTAAAGCTCAAGGAAGTTAAACTTGAAAGTTCTACATATAGGAGGGGAAAAAACAATTAGCCATCAAGATATGAAATCTTATATGCTACACAAGAATGAATTTTGGCTCCAAACTGGAGAAGATAGCTGGGATTATTAACCTGAAAATTCAATTAACAGAATCTGAAAATAGAGAAAATCTGACACACCACAAATCCAAAGCACAAAAAAGCTATGCAACAATACACAGCTCTAGCTCACAGGTATCTAACAAAAATCTAACTCCTTGATGCCTTACTGAGTCTAACCTTTCTGAAAGTAAGTCTCCATTTACAACATAATATAAGTTCAAAACCTAGTAACCTTTTACGATGATGACCACAAGAGTAGTATTTACACACTACCATTCAACCAAGATGCTGAATTTCACAGCTTTAGTCTCCAAGCTCGGGTGCAAGTCTATGCAAACAAGTGAACAATTCTAAATGCACAGGCCACAACCGCAAGGTGCATCAAATTTGTAAGTTCATGAAATGGCACCTACGGTAGTCTTAAGGAACTAACAGACCTCATAGAATATACCAATTAAGATTTATACATCAAACGTAATTCAAGGTATCATATACCAAAAGTAAAACAAGAAGACAAACATTACATTCCAACAATGAAAAACTAACTAATATAATGTCTGTGATAAGTCAGACTCTGCATAAGGCAAAAGAAAACTCGTGACAAGATATGTGGAAAAGATAACAAACATAAGTCAGACGTACCAGACATGTGCACCAGTCCACGATCTGATATTCTGTCACAGAAGTCAAGAGCAAGATTTTGAAGATTCAAACAGTCTTCTAGAAACATCAATCCAGCATTGGAAACATCAGAGCCAGATAAATCGACAGACAACAATGACTGCCCTTGTGAAGATATGATGTCCATCCAAGAGTCATCCACTCCAGGGTATTCTCCCAAATATACATCCTGCATAAATACTTCAAGAGTAAAGTAATTTCATGTTATAATGTAGTTATGCACACTTTCCATATCAATGCTCTACACATTACTTGCATAGCACAATCCCGAAAAACATCAAGATTGTTGACCGTCAAATTTTGTGAAGACACCAGTTCATTGAATACCAGCTGACTGATATCCCTCGGAAGCATGGACAAAGAACTGAATCCATTGATTTCCTGTAATAACCAAGTAAACATACCTGACATCAGAATAATCAAATACCATGGTGAAAATCAATGTCCACATAAGTAAAGCGCCAGCACATACCCGACATATTTTATTGATGCAGATCTCCATTAGGGATGTGCAATTACTCCTTTCGTGATTTAGAACTGCATTAGATCGAGGGGATGAGACTCCAGGCCATTTTGAACTCCCACTTTTTGAGTATCTGGATGAGAGACCCCTGCGCAAACCAACTTCCTTAACCTGCTGACCCCTCTTCCTTGAGCAAGCACCACCCATTGCCGTGCAACCACCCAATCAGTAAAGGACCTTCTAAGAGGCTCCACTGAACTAACTATGCATCATTATGCCATGACAATGAATATGCTCTTCCTATCCTAATAAAAGCATGATAAACATGCATTTCAGAAAGATCTGAATCAAGAAAGGATGTGCACGGTAGATATGAAGTTGGTGGATGACCATGCTATAAACATTTTATGAATCATTAGAAATGGTGCAAGTGAAATGCAATTGTTTCCTCCATTCCATGTTTGTCACTAGCATGAAGTTTAGTATGCTTTCACATACAACATAGCCAATGATGTAAAACAGCAAGTTCGAAACTATTACAAACAAAATATAGAAACAAGTCAATTGGTTGGCATAATAAGCACAGTTTACTAATGAAGTGATCACAGAACCATTTTCATGCAAAATGTCGATGTCAGAGTCAGGGTGGGCTTTGATTGAACCTGGTCCACAAGTATCCCATTTTAAACTTAAACATATACTTTCTTTGCCATCTCGTAATCTACAAAACCCCCAGTATTAGTTAAGTAATCATAATTTTCTGCACAAATTTGGGTGAACAGAGTTCTCACATCATTCCCTACCCTCCTCTTCGATTCCTCTCGTCAAACATAAACAGGATCCACCCACTTTAGTGTACGGTAAAAATTGTAGCATCATGCCAACAGAAAAATGACAACTACAATACAATCAACGCTCTATTTCAGCATAAACCAGAGCCAAAACATCACACCCTGCTTCATCAATAACCCAAACCCCACACAACTCCCATCCCAAATTTATTCAAAACAACTTCAAACATACCGAATGATGGCCACACA
>JAVDBV010003259.1:0-17373 GCA_032619315.1 Piper longum
TTGCTCTTATTGTAAACAAGTTTGGAAGCTGGTCCTTCAAAAATGTCACATGCTTCATCAAGTCAATTCCTTCGATGAAGACATAAATTGACTTCTTACCTTTCGTTTGTATCCAATAAGATTACACCTCCATATTGACTAATAGGATTAGTTTAAATGAATTATACCACCTACATGCTGTCTAGCATTATCTTATTGTTTACATAGTATTTTGGTAGCTTCCACCGAGTTTTTCTAGGATGTTCCATTATTAAACTAAGCTTTAATAATTATTTAAACTCTAAAATTTATCAATGGGAATATGGGTATTTATAGAAATGCTAATTACCTTTGGCAAACTTAGCAATAGATAGTAAATTCCTTGATATAGAATGTGCATGAAGAATATTATTCAAAACTAGGTGACGGGGAGGGGTCTTAAGAATAAATTTACCTATATGAGAAATTGGCGAACCTGATTGGTCATAAACCATAAGACGTTCATTACTACTACAATCTGACTGAATATTGGGGGAGAGATCTAAAGTCACATAATCTGTTGCATGTGAGTGTGGAAGCCTTTGTGTAGAGAATTGGCAGAGATGTGCATGACAAATAAATCCTTGGAAGGAAACCTCCTTGATAAGTCATGTTAGAGTCTGTTGTAGTAATCAATGGTGGTGTGACCAACTTTTGGAGCAAATCTGACATGTGGGGTGACCTTGGAATGGCTAGCCTTGGGAGGGTGGTCAAGAGCTAGAGGCACCCTGACCACAACCTCTACCATGGCCGTGGTTGGGACCACCAGTGGGATAAAATGGTATGAGCATGGATAGAAGATGATTGTTTATGAAGAATGAGAGCAGCAATGGTATGAGCATCATTGTGGAGAGAAGGCATAAGTCCTTAAATGAAAGAGTATCGACATGCAAAGAGATGGCGATGAGAGACTAGTAGTTAGGGCTGAGACTACCAAGAATCAAGTAGAAGAGACAGAGGGGAGAAGACAATACTACAGGCTGGGTAGCCAACTTCTTAATGGTTTGGAGATAGTTGTCAGTAAGAGTGGATCCCTTTGTAATTGGTTTGTAGCTTTCCCCTGAGTTGAATAATATGAAGTTTTGAGAAAGAAGCCAATAGGCGTTCAAGTTTCAACCTGAGAGAGAAGGCTGACGTCTAGTTGGGATCATTATTTTAAAAAAGGAAACGGACCGGCTGGTCCGACCTGGTATACCAGGAACCGCAACGAATCCGATTGTCTTGCACCCATATCAGGTTTATCCCAGTTTTTTGCAGAATCCGGAAAACCGGCAATGCTAGGCGAGTTTCTCCAAAATCCCGTATGATGACCAATGCTAGCCATATACTCATAGCCCAATTTTGGTGATCGCTTGGCCCTTTCGTGCTGTTTACGCGGAGGAGAGGAGAGCTGTGGCTCATGTTTCATAGTGTTTTGTGCCTATCCCCATAGGGTATCTGCAAAAGAAGAAAAACAGTTGCCAATGAGGATCGAACATTTGCTGTCGAAGCCATTTATCTTCCCTATGATTGCTGTATCAATGTCGCATGTGATGTATTCATGCTGTTTAGCCTATTATTAAGGAAAAAATCAACATGAACCTTGAACCCAAGCAAAAGATCAAACCCTAGCAAAAATGAATAGAAGTTAGTTAATTAAAATGTTAATAAGTCTTTAATGATAGAGAAATGTTGTTTATAAAAATTTAAGAGATTAATGGAGATCTATTTCTTTTTTTCTTAAAAAAAAATATTAAACGAAATCTAGTATAACATTCTAAATTCGATCGAACCCTACGAAGCCAAGCATGCTGCATATCCCTCAAAAATTTGGATTTGGAGTGGCCTTATCAACTACAATAAAATGAGAGGGACAATGAAAGGTACTGTCATTATAACGCTCCAAATCATGAGTATGGAGTAGAGTAAGGAATTGAGGCTTCCGCAAGAGGTACTTTGTGTGGTCAAGTTTGGAAGAAGGGAAATGAGCAATGCTTTCACATTGTACAAGAGAGTTGTGGTGGTGGTAAAAGAGAGACACAAGAGAGGACGGGTTAGACACAATCTGGAAAAAATAACTTGGCTATATACCACATGACCAAAAGTGGAAAACACACTTCTAAACGTTGTATTCATTTGTACAAATAGGACAAGTATAGTCGAGCAAATCAAAGAAAGAAGAAAGAAGCAATAAGATACAAAAACACTCAATAAAAGATAAATTCATGAGAGGGAGAACAAAAGGTACCATCAATATAACCCACCAAATCATGACTATGGAGTAGAGTAAGGAACTGAGGCTTCCGCAAGAGGTACTTTGTATGGTCAAGTTTGAAAGATGGGAAATGAGCAATGTTTGCACATTGTAGGAGAGAGTTGTGGTGGTGGTAAAAGAGAGACACAAGAGAGGACGAGCTAGACATAATCAGGAAAAAAAAACTTGGCTATATACCATGTGAACAAAAGTGGAAAACACACTTCTAGACATTGTATTCATTTGTACAAATAATACAAGTATAGTCGAGCAAATCAAAGGAAGAAGAAAGAAGCAATAAGATACAAAACACTCAATAAAAGACAAATTCTAAGTGTCCCCAATATGCCCTTTCTCAGCATTATATTGCTGGTTGTCTGCTAGGCTGTGGCTTATGAGACATACTACATATTGTAGTAGCTTGTGTGGTTTATGTCCAGTCATTTTCTTCTAGCTAATGCAATTCCTAAGTTCTCACTTTTGTGGCATCTATTCACTAACTGAACTTGTGAATTGTGAATTTCTAAAGATTTTTCAGAATTTTGCTGCGAACATGTGTAAAAAAATCAATATTTTTTGCTTGAAACATGCAGATTGTGCCGAGAAATGGTGCTTATGAAGGTGGATGTGGCCGAGTTTCTGTTCCCTATTGTGCTTGCTAATCTAGCACAAAGGATGGAAACGTCTTCAAACATATGTCAATTAGTCTCATCACAGGTCATATATTCATGGCTCTGCTATTTTGGTTATTTGGACAGAACGATCATGTTTGTTTTTTGTTTTTGTATCTCACTTTTGGACTGAGTCTGGTTTTTTTTCATGTATGCATTTGAAATTACTCTCTACACAATTATGTTGTGCTTATGGATGAGGGAGATAAGGATGATAACTTGAACTTGTTACATGACTAAAATTAGCCTAGGGTATCTTCGGAAATGTCATCCCCATCTGGTCCATCCGTAAAGATTAGAATCCGCAACCTAAGTTGGAACTTGGGGGTTCTAGTCTATCTATCCTTGTGATCATGATGGCTAGATGATGTCCCTCTGATTCATTTGTTTGATTTTTTGATGTTTGAGTATTTATTTCGTCTCTGATAACTATGCTGATTTGCATCTGGCGAAACAACTACCTTTATTGGCCAATTTTATGCATTTTACTTTCAGGTGCAAGAGTACATCTTTACTGAATCCAACAAACTCTTGAAATCAATTCAGTTAATGTTAAATGCACTGAATATGCTTCGCATAGGCTACATAACCGCTAAACTCAATACACCTGTTCCCCAAAAGCGAGAAGGTTCAAAGGTAATTTTATGTTCTTTATGTGCAGGAAGATAATTTTCTGATTAGGGTGTGTTCAAATAAAGGTAGTTATTGTGCAAGAATATTGATCTAGAATTGCCTTGTGATATTTTTTTATATTCAATTCATAAATAATTCCTGGAAAGTCTAACGCCTTTACTAGAATATGCATATGAATGGGCAAAAACAAATTGAATACAGAAGTGATTAAACGACAGGGCCTTAAGAAAAGGTAATCAATGTAGCTACAGACGAATGGTATTTTTTTTTGATAAGGAAATAAAAAAAACCCAAAAGGGAAAAACATGCAGCTGCTTCCGGAGGCAATAGGAAAAAGAGATAAAAATTACTTCTAGAGTCGACAAAATAGTTACGGTAATCCAAATTTTTTGCTCATAGTTAATGACATCAGAGGCTAATTGATCCTCAAAAATAATAGCTGATTGACAGCCTGATATTGAGTTAAAATGTCTTGGGAAATTCTCATGTTATGCTCATAAAAAAAAAGCAATGAAATTATTCAAGAGAGGCTTGATAAGAATGTTAGCATGTGGATTATGAGCATAGAAAGTAAGTTACCAGTCAATCTCTTTATTAAAGGAGATGATCCCACATTTAATCACATATGAATCATAGTTGATCTAACTTAAACAAGCTTAGCACACTTTAACCAGCCATGTCTTGAATAAGAAAAACCAATTATACTTCTCAAGTACAGCTTGCTTTGGAAGTTCTAAACTACAAAAAAAGAATTTTTTATCATTGTGATTTCCTTTTGGACTTTTTGATATAACTTTGTAAAAACTCTAGAGCCTTTTTCCCCTAAGAAATTCTTTGCCACTTCGGGAGTTCTTGAAATTAAATTTTACTTTATCTAAAAAAAACGTCAACTTATATGTTTCTGCTACAATTAAAGCACTTAGAAGTGGTGAACACTGGATGGTATAATAATGGAAGACCATTAGGGGTTATTATATTAGTTGGGTCTATATAGAAGAAAAGCTTCAAGTTCTTCACATGCTGAGCGATGTGGGACTAAAGTTTAACTTTCAGCTGGATAACATATATATAATAAACATATAAAAGCAATGTAAAATAATAATGTTGTCTCTGATGGTTGGTTTGTTCATGGGGAGTGTGAAGTCCTTGTTTCAAACCCTGCCTTGTTCAGGCATCTTAATTTTTTAAAGTTCCTTGTAAAATAGCTCGTAAATATTTTAAAATTCCTCTTTAAATAACTTTTTCTTCTTCTAAATGGGATTTAGTTGTCTTTAAAAAAAAATCCTTCTATTACATATATTTTATTTTTCAACTAAACCATATTTGAATTTCAAACTTGTTAAATTTAATTAAGTTCAATAATAAAATTTAAGATTTGTTTTATCAACAATGATACATTTCTTTGTACAAATAACTAATGAGAGAAAATATAAAATAAAAAGTATTAAAAATAACTAAATATTAGATTTTTGAAACTTTTGAATAATAATTTGTTAGGATGAGTGAGGACAGGACTTTTCTAGTTGAGATTCAATTTTGTTTAATAAATACATTTTGGAAAAATTTAAATGGTAAATATTTCTATATATTATTAAATTCACTATAGTATTTTAAATCCCATTAAACCGAGTTGGACCCGTTTAAACCGATTTACCACGTACCCACACAAAATCTGGTAGTTATCGATAAGGTATTTAAAATTGTGGTGTGGATGTACTCCATCAAACTCCCTTATTTGAAAAGAACTCGTCCTCAAGTTCTGAAGGTGACTTCATATTTCCGTACATTTATTCCAAGTTGTCTCTTCGATATAGTGTAGAAGTGTCCTTGATAATTGTAGATATTTTACATCAAACTCCACTTCTTAAGAGAACTTTTCCTCGAGCTCTATTAAAAGATATTCATCAAAGGTAGGTGCACAAGAGCTAGTTGGAATTAGAGGGTCAGGAGCCATAACCAAATTAATCGACAAGTAAAATATCTTTATTTTTAATTTTTTTTAATTTTTATTTAATTTTGGGTGAATATAACAAAGATATTAACAATTAAGGGGACAATTGTCTGCAGTGATTGGGAAGGGTAGAATGTGCCAAACAGTCGAGGGGACAACTATTTGCGATGGAGGGTGGGGATAGAATGTGACCAGACAAATCGATGGGACGCTTGTCTCTAGTGGTTGGTGGGGATAAAGTGTGGCTAGATAGTCGAGGCGACAACTATCGGCATTCGACTGTCACACCATGGAATAAAAAACCTAGACTTTGATAACTAATTTGATGCAACTTGCAAGACTGTCAAGGGGACAGCTATCGACGGCCGACAAGTCCAACATAGAATGAAGAACCTTGGCTCTAATAACCAATTTGATGCAACATGCCCAACAATCCAGGGAACAGCTATCGGCGGTTGACAGGTACACCACAGAATCAAAAACCTAGGCTCTGATAACCAATTTGATGCACGGTTGTCCTCATGAGACAACCTTCAACGAGATTTAGCAAGAAGCAGGCCTATACAAACGAAAGCTTCAACAAAGCAATAGGAAGAAGAAAAAACGGGGCAGTAGCAATATTAAAATCATGTTCTTATTTATTCATCAAGTTCTTTCAAAAAATTACAAGTTGGCTTGACCATCAGAGCCTTGCTTTTGAGGACCATCCACCATCACCCACGCACCCTACCCTTCCTGCCTCTGCCACTATCACTTCCTTCTTTCATCTTCCCCCTCTATCCAATATCCTTGCCACCAACACCCTGTTCCTTGTTATCTTCCTTTCGAACATTATACAATGGTCTCCCTTAACAAAACTCCTCTAGTTCTAGATGAAGCCTTCCAACAACACCTCGAGCACAAATTTACCCATTAGGCTAGAGTTTTCCAGATTCAGAAGGTAATTTTAATCGAACAATTCTGGCATTTTTTCGCGACCAATGTTCCTCCTAATCCACCAAACCCACTACCTATATTGCCTAACCCCCACCCCCACCTCAAGGTTCTTCCTTTTTGCATCATGAGCTGCGATTAGGTTTTCTGCAACTTGCGGCTGACATATACCTACTACCTTTCCCACCACAGCAACATGTTCCTCGCCAATTCCAACAACAATCGCACCCTCCTCACAGATAGGATCCGGCCCTTGCCTATGGTCCACACATCGGAGAGCATCACGCCCCTCATGGCCATCGTCCAGTTCCTATGGTTGCCTGTGGTATGCAGCCGTGCATAGATGATTTACCCGCCTATGGCACTTATGAGTATGATGATTGGGATGATGACTTGCCTCCTCATTCCTTCCCTAATGTGGGTCATCACTGGGATCCAAAACCAAATAGATGGGCAAGCCAATTTCGACAAGACGTCCCTGAATTTCATGACACACACAACGCCACTAATTTCCTGGATTGGCTCATTGCTATTGAGGAAGTGTTTCACGCTACCAACTCCCCCACTATGAACGTGTTAGCTTGGCGGTAATTAAATTCAAAGGTGGCACTCGTACTTGGTGGAGAGCCCTTTTCGCTCGCCGAGCTCAAGTAAATGAACCAAGGATTGAAACCTAGGAAGAACTGCGACGGAAGATGAAAATGGCCTTTCTTCCTTATAGGTACAAACAACTCTTTGTGAAGCTTTGCAATTTGAAGCAAGGTAGTTCTATTGTCCAACAATACACCAAGACATTTTATAATTTATTGGCTCATAATGAAGTTACTGAGAGCCATGATAAATTAGTGACTCGTTATATATCTAGTTTATACACTAACCTTTAGGATAATCTAACGGCGTTTTACCTTTAAATTGTGGAACATATCGTACCTTAAGCTAAAGCTTTTGAAGTCCAATCCGTGAGAGCTGCCCGTAGAATTTTGCCCTAACAATCACCTAGGCGATCAACTCTTACTCTTGTTGGCCGCCTCAACCCTCCTTCCACTACCCTCTATCACGCCCTAGTCTGCCCTTCACCTCCTCACCTGCTGGTCGCTCCCCTCCCACCAATTTTCAGCACCCTTTCCAAACTCATAGGGCTGGAGTTATTGGCTTTAAGTGCAACAAACAGGGCCATATTGCGGCGAGTTGCCCTACTAGTCGTTCGACTTTGTTGAGTGCTAAGGGTTTTGAGGAACTGTTTATTCATTATGATGATGATTCCCCTTTTGCTGACTATGCGGAAAAAGAGAATCTTTCTGCAATTGAGGGACATAATCTTTATCACTAGACCTTTGTTCCTCATGCCCCGGAACTCAGAGGAAGATTGGATGGGCTACAACATTTTCCTAACCTTGTTACGTTAGTGGTTGCAAGGCAAAGATGGTTATTGATCCAAGTGCTAGCGAGAATGTTATTGCTGCTAAGGCTGTTCAAAGCTGAAATTGACCACATAGCATAACGTTCGACCTTATAAACTCGTTCAGCGTTATCTGGCTTCTTTCTCCATTGGAGATTTGAAGGATGAGGTTTGGTGTGATGTAGCACCCTTGTAGGCTTGCCACCTTCTCAGGCGCCCATGGCAGTTTGACCGCAATCCATCTTGGAGAGGACATTCTAACATTTATTATGTTCTTCATGACGCATAGTTTAATCTTTTGCCCCAACCATGGGATGTAGGTGCCCCACCATCCGCTTGTCCACAGTAGCGGAGATGGAGCATAAGCTTGAAGACATTGACTATTGCTATGAAGTGGTTGCCGAAGGCCTACTTACAACTTCTCTTGAGGATTCTCTAATCACCCATGACGATCAGCCGCTTCTTGAGGATTTTACAGATATTTTCCCAAAGGAGCTTCCACCTGGTCTCCCACCAGCCAGGTCAGTCCAGCATCAGATTGACCTAGTCCTAGACGCTTCATTTCCTAACCATCCACACTATCAGATGCCACCCAACCAACATGAGGAGCTACGACGACAAGTGGAAGGACTTCTTAAGCGCGGTTACGTTTGTGAGAGCACTAGTCCATGAACGGTTCCGTCCCTACTTATCCCTAAAAAGGATGGAAGCTGGCGCATGCATACAGACAGTCAAGTTGTTAATAAGATAGCTGCTTGCTGTAATTTTCCGATTCCCCACCTAGATGATATGCTTGACAAACTTCTTGGAGCTTCAATTTTCTCTAAGATGGACCTTAGGAGCAGCTACCATCAGATTCAGGTCATGGAAGGGCATGAATGGAAGATTGCCTTCTAGATCTGAAAAGGATTATATGGTGGCTCGTGATGCCCTTCGGCCTCTCTAATGCTCCCAGTGCTTTTATGCAATTTATGAACAAGACACTTTGTCCCTTTATTGGTGCGTGTGTTGCCGTTTACTTTAACGATATCTTGGTATATAGCAGAGATGTCACTAGTAATGTGGAACATCTCTTTAGTGTTCTTACCAAATTGCAGAGGAGAAATTGTTTGCCAATACCTCTAAGTGCTCCTTCTTTGTACTCTTACGAAGATTATGGCGAGGGACTTACGCCCTACTTGTCCAAGTTAAAGCTATAAGGAGCTGGCTGCCCCCTTTTACTCTCTTTTAGGTGCGATCTTTTCATGGTCTTACCAGCTTTTATTAATGATTTATTCATAATTTCAGCTCTATTATGGCCCCTATCACGGATCTTATGAAAAGAGGTGATTTTCCATGAGCATCTGAGATCGACGAAGCTTGTGTTAATATTCTCATCACTGAGGCCCCTTGCTTAACCATTCCAGATTTCAGCAAGTTATTTGAGGTCGAGTGTGATGCCTCCAAGTTTGGCATTGGTGCTATACTTAGTCAGATAAGAGACTGATATCTTTCTTCAGTGAGAAGTGCTTCACGCTATAGCAATTATGATGTGGTAATTTTTGTTGTCATGCGTGCACTACACTTCTGGCGCCATTGTCTTCTTCTGAAGGAGTTTGTTCTCTTTTCAGATCATGTGGCTCTTAAATTTCTGCAAGGACAACACAAACTTAGTTCTTCCATACTCGCTGGCTCACATCTCTTCAGGAGTTTACTTTCACACTCCATCATGAATCAGGAGTTAAGAACTGTGTTGCTGATGCTCTTAGTCGCCAGCATGCTCTCCTTCTTTCCGGATAGAAGTTCTAGGTTGTGAGTTGATCAAGGAGATTATTCGCAAAGATTCTGATTTCAGTGCTATCTTTTGTGCTATTGATAATGGTGTGTCCAATCCAACTTATACGATTTTTGACGGATATTTATTTCGGGGTACTTCACTATGTATTCTAGGTAGCTCTCTTTGTTATTTGGTCATATAGGAGGTTTATAAAGCTAGTCATTTCGGCGTTGACAAAACTGTTGTCTTAGTTCGTGCACGATTTTATTGCCCTTTTGTTGACCATGATGTTGCAGCTTTTGTGAAGAGATGTGTTGTCTGTCACAGAAGAAAAGGAACAACTATGAATGCGGGGACCAACACTCCATGGCCTATTCCTAAAGGTCCTTGGATTGATATTTTTATGGACTTTGTAGCAGGCCTTCCTACGTGCTTGCAAGGCTGTGACTATATATTTGTTGTTGTGGATCGATTTAGCAAAATGACTCATTTCATTCCTTGCAAGGTGACCTCTGATGCGGCCATGATTGTCGATCTCTTCTTTCAGGAAATAGCTTCTTATAATGGATTACCTTCTATTATTTTTGACTGTGATACTCGCTTTATGAGTGCTTTTTGGAAACACTTATGGAACCATCTAGGTACTTCCTTGAAGTTTAGTAGTCCATACTGCCCTTAGACCGATGGTTAGTGAGAGGTGTTAACCAATTATTGGGTAGTATGCTTTGGACACTGGTCAAGAATTTTGGTCGATGGGATGTTGCTCTCCCAAAAATCGACGTACTAAGTATTCTCCTTTTCAAATTCTATTGGGAGCTAATCCTAGTGGTCCATTATAGTTTCTCCCTTTGCCTTCCAGGGATATTGTTCCTAGTTCTTTGGAGTCTTGGATTGATCAGCTGACTTCTATTCATACTTAGGTTCCTTCCAACTTGAAATCTACTTACGATAAATACAAGATATGTGCTGATTGTCATAGGTAGATTGTGTCTTTTGATGTTGGTGACCTTGTTTGGGTTTACCTCTCCAAAGATCGACATCTCATGGTCAATATAACAAGCTGAAATAGAAGAAGTTGAGACCGTGCGCTATTTTGGAGAAGTTTGGAGAAAATTCCTACCATGTAGAGCTTCCTCCGGGTAGGAACGTCAGTGATACTTTCATTGTTGCTCACTTGCATCCTTACTATGGTGAATTTGAGTCATAGAACTAGAGGGTGAATCAAGTTCTTTCAAACCCGAGGGGATTGATGTAGAGCAATCATCTAGTGCTTCTTTGGATTCGTCTATATGGGTTGAGGATGAGTTGCTTAATTACCCTTTTTACAATAAAACTTATTCAAAAAAGATGAAGAAGGATAAGACAAAAGGACAAGATTAAGTTATTTGCTTTTAATAGGAGAGTTTTGTTAGTAAAGGAGTCTGTTATACTTTTAATTAGAGAGTTGTGCTAATAAAGGAATCTGTTATATTAATTTCTTACTTATTATGTAGTTGAGTATTTATTACGTACTTAGTAAGGACTTATGGGGCAATTGAGAGATATAAAAGTGTCAAGCCGTTTTTTAATTTTTAGAAAGAACTTGATGGAGAAATAAGAACTCGATTTAATATTGTTATTTCCCTGTTTTTTCTTCTTCTTCCTATTGCTTTTGTTGAAGCTTTGGTTTGCATAGTTCTGTTTCATGCTAAATCTCATTGCAAGTTGTCTCCCGAGGACAGCCATGCATCAAATGTGGAAGCCAAACCCTAAAATTTGGTACCAAAGCCATTCATTCCTAGCAAGAAGATTTGTCACTATAATTTCCATTGAAGAGTTTCAATTTTGTGGACCACCACAATTTGACATCTACAATGAAGATTAATGATCCCTCTTATATCTACGATGAATACGGCCTGAATGACAGGTTTCTTGTGGTGACGGCAACATGTCACCCATTATTCAATGTCTACAATTGACGTTTTGCCTTTTTTTGACAATTTGCCTCCCCATTGATCTACTTGATGTGCTAGTGTTGGAGGCACCAGACATGGAGGAAGCAGCCACAACCACTGTCACCGTTGAGGCATTTGCCATGTCAACTAAGTTATCAAGTGCCCCTTCCCCAATTATTCAACATGGTGACTGCCACGGCCATTGTTGCTGCTTCAAGGGAATGCCTGAACCAGATTTTGCCGCTGCAACGCTGTGTTGCCACCGACAACTTGCAAACTATGTGGTTACCCTGGCTATAGGAATCCATGACCCACCAACCCACCCCCTTCTGCTCGCCACCACCCCCACCCCTGCCCCTTCTACTCACCACCTCCTCTGGTGGCCAACCACCCCCGCCGGCTCACAATCACCTTCTCCTTTCTTAAGTCAATCAATAAGAAGAAAGTACTCACATTTCTTCTTGCCAGTAATTCAGCAGATTGTCAACCATTGGAGGCCACTGATCATCCCCTTCCTTTTCATGAGTCGCACTGCCCATGCCCACACCCACTGCCTTGCTTATCTCGCCGAGAATCTGCTAGGTCTCGGCGAGATCTCCTACACTATGCATCTCGGCTCCCTTACATTTTTTTTTTCACCCTAACAAAGCTTAGCCAAGCTTGCATTAATAACCTTAAAAGTAACCCATAGACCAAATGTGATTCCAACTTACATTGTGCAAGCCATTGTGCAAGCCGCTGCTGTCAGAGTTCCAACCCGCAAGAAAGTTGAAAACAACCTAACAATGAGCTTTAGAAAATGCTTGCGGATTTTGAAAGTTGAAGCCGAGCCCATTACAATGTTGTTCCATTAAGTACAAAATTTATGAGTTGGATGCGACCATCATAAGAAAGAAGACTAGATTTTACCCTAGGATCCTGAAATTATTAACTTTAAATGAAAAATTCCTTATGCTTGTATGGTAGATGGAAGTACATTGTTACTAACATGAATCTTTTATTAGAAAACTTACTACAAGCATTCATAAAGAGTTTGTATTTTTTTTACAGCTTAGCAGATCATCAAGTTGTAGTTCTAGATCACGTGTCGCTTTGGAAAGATCAAAAGACTCAACCCCTATGTTAAATGAAGCAAATTTACCATCATCGGAAAAGGTTCGAACCTTTATTATTCTGTATTATGTCACATGTGCTATTTCTTTTGGATTTTTTTATGCAATCAATTGATGGTGATCTTTTCCAGGTTTATTGGCTTTCCATTGATTACCTTGCGGTTGTGAAAGCAGCTATTGTGAGTATCTTTTTGCCTGAAACATATATGCTTTTCTGACTTGTTTGGAAGTTAAAAACATGTGGTTGCTTTTCTGACTTGTTTGGAAGTTAAAAACATGTGGTTAACTCTCACATCCATCTAGATACAGTATGTCAAGTTAGTTGCTATTTTTTTTAGCTTACATCGATTCTTTTGAGTTGATTTTTTCATTTTAATGTCTTATATTTTGTGGTAGCATTGTGGGTCATACTTTACTGCAATAATGTACGTGGAACATTGGTGTGAGGAGCACTTTAATGGAATAACTATAGGAGAGCCTGACTTTTCTCCTAGTGAAGTGGTTAGTACTTTACACTAGTAAACTGGTTTGCTTCTCAGATTTGCTTGGCTTTCATAAGTTCTCCATTCCAGTGTGTCTAATCATAACTTGGTTTATTATGTTAGATTTCTCCGCACATTGAATTTCTAGTCGCTGCCATCAAACATATCAATGAACCGGATGGCATATATGGAATTATTCGGTCTCACAAGGTTAAGTTTTTATGTCCAATTGTGGTTTCTGATATTTGTGTAGTTTTCTTTTTCAAATATTGAGGCAAAGTTATCTCATGCAGTTGACTTTGCAAAGTATCACTTATGAACATGAAGGAAATTGGAGAAAAGCTATTGAGTGTTATGACTTACTATTGAGGACTACATCTGTTGAACAACTGGCCTATGCATTGCCTGGGGGTCGAGTATCTGGAGAATGCTTGAAGTTGTCTGCTTCAGATGCCTGTTATGGAAATCAAATAAATCAGAAGTTTAAAGACAAGCAGGAATCTTACAAAGGGCTGATGAGGTGTTTGCAGCAAAATGGTTGCACTCACATTCTTGATGTGTACCGTAAAGGATTAACTTCTCACAGGGACAACTTTCAGCAGGATCCAGAGATTGTTGAACTACAGGTTTTTGCTGAGTGCTCTTTTGCTTGAGAAATTTACTTGGAACTTTTAAAAACGAATTGAGGTTTTGTTAGTATGAAGCTGCATGGAGAGCTGGAAACTGGGATTTCTCCTTACTATCTGTTGAAGCTTATTTTCCACACAAGACACAGATAGTTCATCCAATTCACTTCCATGAAAATTTGCACAGGTATTTGTGTTTATTTTATTTTAATTTATTTTATGTTATTTTTAAAGTTTTGCACATTGCTGAGTAGTGTAGTTGAAAATCATCATGTAGGGTCTATGTGTTCCATATGAGAGACAAGTAATTCATTCAAGTCACTTCCATACTTATTTTGTTTGGCATGAAAGAATGTTTATCGAGCTGGTTGAATTACTATGTTCAAATATTTGGATTACTTGCTTTTCCTGTGCCTTTATTGTTTAAGATTGTGGTGTACATGTCCACCTTTCATTTCAATGGCTAGAAAATGTATCATCTGTGGATGGTTGCACATAATTGAAGAAAAGACATACTTTATTTGTACACCCCAAAGGTAAAAAAAGATAGTCCCACATCCAAATGCCAACCTTGATTTCTTGGTGCTTATTATTGAAGTAAATATTTAGTGTTTCCTTTCTTAATAACTTGAACTTTTGAGACAAGTAATTAGACCATCTAAAATTTACATGGTATCAGAGCCAAAGGTCTCGGGTTTAACTATCGTTGGCAATATATACCTGGAAAAATATTGATTTGCCCCATGTTGTGACCAATAAACTATTTACCCCATGTTTGTGCTTTTTTACGTGCTAAGCTTTAAAAACAGTTTGCTTACACGTGAGGAGTGTTGAAGTAAATATTTAGTGGTTCATTTTCCTAACAGCTTAAGCTTTTAGGATAAGTGATTAGACATCTAAAATTTATAGTTATATTAGTGAGCATATGCTTGTCGATCTTCAACTTAGAGTGACCATTTTGAAGGAATGATCCAATTCTAATTACGGATAATATTGGAGTTATAAAATTGTGTTGGATGTGGACTCAAAATGGATTTCAAGGCCGAAATTTCCTTTTAAGAATTATAAAGATAATCTAAATGTAATGTCGCTCGGGGAGGTATGGGGCATGATATATTAGTCCAGATGTGCTTGCGGACTCTATAAATGGCCTAACCAATTTGAAAGGATGATTAAGACCATTATATTGCATTTGAGTCTGAGTCATTTATTAATCTTACTTTGTTAAGAAGTTTAAGATAAACTATAAATGAGATTTTCATGGTTCTCTTATGGGATGCAGATGTGCATTGTTAGTTTCCTTCCAATAGTTTAATTTTTTGGAGTGGAAGTCCTGTAATGCAAGTGGACTATGGTCCAATGCAATTTGAGTTTCGACACTGACTGAATTTTTTAGGTTTATCAACTTGTCTCCATAGAATGGGAATTTTACATTGAATTACATAATTATGTTTGTTTCTGAGAGATTCTGGGGTCCAATAACACAGATATAGAGTCTCTCTACTTGTGAAAATACCTACTAGAATATCTATTATAAAAAAATACCTACTAGAATATCTATTATAAAAAAATGCCTACTGGAATATATATCATCAAATATTAATCATTTCAAGCATTTAATTTCTTCATGCTTATGAAATATGAAAACTTATTATAGTTATTGTTCAATTTATTTTTAAAGCCTGCTTATCGCCCACATTGATGCTTAACATTGCATGTTTTTATATTTCTGGACGTAAATCAGTTGTTTAAGGGCTTTACAAGATGGAGACTGGAATGAGTTTTCTGCAAAACTTTCATGTTCAAAACAGGTAGTGGGAAAAAGTTGTATTACGTATAGAATACATGTGGTGCGAGCTTCTTCTTTTGGATTATTTAATATTGTCCTAATTTTGTGTAGGAGCTCGTGTTGTCAATATGTCAAGCAAGCAAAGAGAGCACAGAGAAAATTTATACAGCAATAGTTAGACTTCAGGTATGCATTATACAAATTTGGTAGACATTTGGCAAATAATTTTGTTATCATTGTCTATGATATCTCCATTTGGTTATCCAGATTTTAGACCATCTAGGAATGGCATGGGGTTTGCGTTGGCCCCAAAGAGCTGTTAAAAATAGGAAATTCGATCATAATTATCAGGAGCTTCTTATTGAGCCTGTCACTCCTAGCATGTCTCAGGTTCTTGCTATCTTGAATATGTATCTTCTTTGTTTTTAAGATCAAAGTTATTTGAATATATGTCCATAGTTGATGATTACTTTTTGACTTTTATAATACCAAATGCATCTGTTATGTGAGGTTCCTATGAGCATTATGGGAAGGCTTGTGTATAAAATTTTAAAACAAGTTACATGATAGGGGATCTGTTAATTTGTTTGGTGAGATGATCAGTGATCACCCCTTTGGCTAATAGCTTTAAATGTTGGGTACTGGGTGTACTTCTTGTTCCTATTCTTGAATTCTTCCACTTCGTCTATTCTCACCCGTTATTATCTATTCCTATATTTGTAAACTGACACTTGATGTCCTATTGGGCTGTTTTTACAAGATTGGAGATAGTAGACTTATCTGCTTATGGCTTGATCCTGGGCTAGATCACTTTGTCTTCTTATTTAAATTTGGCAATAGGACAATCGCAAATCATGGTGATCATTTTAGTGTTGTCAATGGATCTTGTGTTTTCTTTGCAAATACCTTGTTTACAGAATAGGCCTTCACTTTTAGCCTTCTGCATATCCTGTGATAGCTTTGGTTGGCTCTCCCCCTTTGGTTGTTTCTCCCTCAAGAGCTGTTGGAATTTTTTGCGCGTTGCTAATGGATATGTCCCATGGCATTCTCATGTGGTTCAAGTGTAGATCAAACAAGCATGATTTCATTACTTGGCTTGTTATGTCAAAAACGGTCTTACCTTTGGTTAAGCTTCAAAAGAGAAGTATTCACCTTGCAAGCTGGTGTTCTCTGTGCATAAATTCAAATGAAACTCATGACAATGGTGTTCTTGAGTGCTCTTACCATAAGCACGTATGGAATCTGATCTTCCACAAATGACACATTCCTGACCAAATCCTTGCCTTTAATGGAGAGATTAATTAGTTACTTATTTTTTGCGCTCAAAAGCCATATTATAGCATCTCATCTAGCCCTTATTCATCAACCACATAACCTTTATCTGGTATGAGTGTAATAGGAGAATCTTTTGAGGCATCTCTACCTAGGGTTACCATGGTACAATATGTATGTGACTTATTGCTAATATGCCAGTGTTGATATGATAACCAATGGTGAAACAGGTTTTTGCCATTATTGCCTTACCGCCTACTTATCCTCAACAATACTGATAAGCAACGTACATGGCCAAAAAGCAATGTACAAGCCACAACAAGTGGGAATTCGTACTTGAAAGAGTGAATATTATAATTTGAACTTATAAAAAGTTATTTGCACAATGCATTAAGAAGCTACAGGAAATTATTTGGGGGGGGGGGGGGGGGGGGGGGGGGGGGGGGGGGGGGGGGGGGGGGGGGGGGGGGGGGGGGGGGGGGGGGGGGGGGGGGGGGGGGGGGGGGGGGGGGGGGGGGGGGGGGGGGGGGGGGGGGGGGGGGGGGGGGGGGGGGGGGGGGGGGG
>JAVDBV010003260.1:0-16388 GCA_032619315.1 Piper longum
ATATAGAAAAACTGGGAATTTAGGTAGAAATTAACCATGTTAATATATATATATATATATATATATATATATACACACACACACACACACACTTACTCATTACAATTGTAAATAAAAGATTCAACTTTAAGATCTTAATAAACACAACTTGAAATAATATATAGATGAACAAATATATATACAACGTAAACGTGTCAAATGCAAGCTAGATTAGTTATTTAGAGGTTGAATATTTAACAGATAATATTAGACACTGACCTGCACAAGAGAGAAATCGATGAACATTTTACCTAAGCTACCAGCAATCTTTGACTTTATCATTTTGTTTATATGCGCTTGAGACATAGCCACATGCCAGATGCCACATTAGAGGTGACTGTCTCCTTACAAACATTATATTATGTATGGAGGCACGAATACCTACCATTACTGTTTCTGATCCATTTTGGTGTTATACATTTT
Organism: Piper longum; assembly: GCA_032619315.1. Classification (NCBI taxonomy): domain Eukaryota; kingdom Viridiplantae; phylum Streptophyta; class Magnoliopsida; order Piperales; family Piperaceae; genus Piper; species Piper longum. The sequence goes on from JAVDBV010003260.1 coordinate 463, forward strand.
TCAACTTCTTTTAGCTTTGTATTTTGCTTTGAAGCATCCTCTCCACAGATACTGGTAACGGTGTCTGCCAATATAAATCTTATTATAACACACATATGCAGCTTGAATACCCGCTCTGCCGACCCGTCGACTTCTCTGGAGGTCCGATTATCGTTTCCCGTTTAGGTTTTTCGACTCAAATCAAACGACCACACGCACGAAATATTTGTACAAATTATTCTTGAACAAACTATTTGTTATATAAATATTTATTTAATTTTTTATAATTACTTATATATATATATATATATATAATGCTCGAATTCAAATCGGCTCTTATCCTTTAGGATTCAACTTGAATTCAATATAAATGAGTCGAGTTTGAACATACTTAAACTTGTCTCAACTTGCTTTATTAACACCTTATTTATAAGAGTTAAAAGAATTTTTTTCTTAAAAATTGAACAAATTCATGGTTGTAAAAAATATTATAAAAAGATAGAAATCGGTTTTTGAATGATGGAGACTAGAATTTAGAATAGATTCCACCAATTTTAGTCTATTTAATTGAAAATTAATAATTCGTGCTCATTAATAAATGTAATTATTATGAATTAATAATAATTTACAATCATAATAACCATCAAAGTGTGGGGGTAAAGAATAAAATGGACAAGACAACGTCCATATTATTATCTTCCTAGTTCAAAAACTCACTCAATTAATTTAATATTTTAAAGGGTAAAGGGAGTTGGCTTAAAATCATTTATATTTTTTTTTAACCCAACAAACTAAAAGTAACATAATACTTGCATATACTGCTTGTTTTGTCATTTTAAAAAATTAATAAATACAAGGTTTATACTGCTTTAAAATATTAATTCAACTAAATATAAAAAATAATACATTTTAAGATTTTTTATTACTTGAGTCAAAGAGCCTAGAGTCTATTGCGAAATTTATCAATAAACAAAATATTCGTAGAATGTGACTTAAGAAGTTTTTAGAGAAAATTTTCCAGATGCAGCCGCAAGCAAAATGCTCTGACACTGCACTTGGTTTTGTAGGAAATTTGTATTGGCTTCTACATAAATTGTCTTATGTAACCTTTTTTAACCTTAAAAACTACATTTTTACTCCTACAATCACAGTACTCTCTTATCAAATTTTTACATCAATTTAGCATAAAAATCACCTGATGATGTTACATAAACAATAATTTAGCGGCTGGACAAAGGAAAGCCGTGTAATGAAAAATAGTTTAAGGACAACAAAACCCAGCATAATCAAGTATAATTTCATCTGCAAAGGACGTACCTGATTTCATTAACCCATTTGGCATTTGCCACCAGGATGATCTTCTCCATCTTAATGCAAGAGAAACAAGTAACATAATTTTGAGTCATTGATTTAAGAATGCGATCATGAATTTTCTGATACAAGATCCATTGCCATTCCATGCAACATCCGACGATAATATATTCCTGTATATGATCCACATGGCATAGCTGGAGGGGAAAGAGGACGAACGAGTAAGCACCGAACTACAGTCAATCAAGGTCTTCTCTATAAATATTTAACTCGCCAACAGCGAACCATCGTTTTTAAATCAATTACTTCGCTCTGATGGAGATTACCACTTTGAAGCTCACAGCGAACAGGTATACCCAGATCCAAGCATAATATAACAAGTTTCTGAGTACCATTGAGGTAGAACCTTTGCTGCTCTTGATTTCTCTGTAGGTAAGCAAGCAACCATCTAAATATCCATCCTTTCTCATAGATGAAATCGGCGAATTCACAGATATATCACTTAAGCAAATAATTGCAGCTTCAACATGAATTGACGTTGGCAGAAGAGTCCTAGCACTATTCCCCACCAACTTAATATTCAATTTATGTCGATTGTCTGAAGCTGATGCAGGTGGAGCAACGATATCCAGCATTTTGCGAAACCGTTTTGTTAGTGACTTGCCAAAACCATCACCATATCCATCATGAGGCCCCACTGCAGTCACTTAGATATAGTTGACATGACCCAACAATTTAAAAAAACACAACTAGCATGCACGCCTAAATTCACCAAAGACACGCACAAGAGATTTGTGGAGATTGAAACCACCTCAAATTAATTACAATAAGGTGTTTTCAGAGAAGGAAAAGTTCCATATGCTTCTCATGCCAGCATCTCCATGCTTTATCAAGCAAGACATCAATTTTTTTTGGAAGCTTCTTCTAATACTAATTAACTTGAAATTCATCAGCTCTAAAGCAATTCTAAATATATCCTAAAAACTTGTGAGATATAAGCAGCTTCCCACATTGCAGATATGCTGATAAAGCAATATTAGTTAGCATCTCTCTAGTCTAAATACTATTTAATCTGTTGTAAAATTTTCTCATTCTACTCAGGAAAGCCAGTTTTCCACAAGCATAAGATGGAAGAAGTATTCGTAGGCCGTCTTTAACAACAAAAATTTGTAAATGCAACATAAAAGGGTAGCACAGTAGTTTTTTATTATTACTGTTTTACTTGAAAGCAAAGTTGACATCTAGAAGTACCTGCCTAGTTTATCATCAGAAGCAGAATTTCCATCTTGAGAATTGCAGTACTCAGCTTTCCTATTCAAAGAAACACCACTCTTCTTATCCTCAATGACTGCCTCACATCCAGAAGCCAGGCCCCAGCGCCGCCGCAGCGAGTTCGCAGGCTGAAACCATTATCGGAAAAAAAAACGTCCGTTTTTGGGATATATTTGTTGGTTTTGGGGATGGCGGCGGCGTTGCTATTCAGGTATATTGGCGTACGCCTGCCCTTTCGCCGACGAATAGAGCACCGAGTATCGGAACCGGTAATTTGGTTAAAATTAACTTGTGGTAAAAATTAACTTGGTTAAAATTTGGTCCGTCCTAAGATTTTAATGGTAATAAAAATTAATTTCAAAATATTTATTAATTTGTATATTTATTTAAAAATTTAAAATTATATAATAATAATAATATTAAAAAAATTAATTTTGATATACATAAATATTATTTTGTCAAACTCAGTAAAATAATTTAAATTAAGATTTTTATACTGGGTATAAAATTTCCCCCTTTTTTTACTTTTTTACCGCGTAAATTGCTACGAGAGAGGGGTAAATACGAGCTCCCTCAAAGGCATCCAAACCTCACCTTCCCCTCCACCGAGTCCCTGCCATGGCAGCTCGCCTCCCACCTCCCTCCTCCTCTGCTTCTCCTGCTCTCATGGCGGATGACCCATCGGCGCCAGGTTACGGCTTCCCCTCGCCTCCTTCCCTGCTCCGGTGCCTACACCTCTGAGCTCCGATCGCCCGTCTTCCTCTGGTTCCCCTCCCTCCTTGTTCTCAGCGATTTCCCCCACAGTTTTTGGCTTGCGGAAGCTCGATTGCGATGTAAGGCGCTGTTCTTCATCGGAAACGAGCGCCCCCTCCTCCTCGGCTTCGGTTTTTCGGTGTGGAAGATGTTCGAACGGCCTTCCCTGGTGTTGATTCTTGAGTTTTTTCTGTGAATATGGTGGTGGGTTGCGCTTGCGAGCGATAAAGTTTCGTTCTTTGCATGGTATTCTTCTCTCCTGAGCTGGGTTAGTCCTGTGAGGGTTTGGAAGATCTGGCCATGTATAAAGGTGGAGACTTTGTGGGCTGGTACGAGGATCATGTGTCCCAGGAGAAGGGGAACCGGATTGTTCATTACTATTTGAAGGACTCCTTGGGGGGATCTATTCTTGCCGTTGTTGGTACCGAGCGGAGTATCAGGCATATGGCCTACGTCGCTTCCGATGAGTTCTTGAAGGTGTACGGCTCGGGAAATCCCAGGAGTGCTATGTTCAAGTGGAGGTCGAAGAGGGAGGTTCTCCACTGGCTCAACTCCGTTGCGTCAAGGAAGCGACCAGTTCATGATCCTTCAAGTAATTGTTATTAGAATTTTTGCATGATTTATGCGTCGAAGCATTATATTACTATTTGTATGTATCTCTAATAAGAAAAATCTGCAGGTATAACATAACATACATAGATCAGTTGCATAATAGAATTCTACAACGTGTATTGTAAGTTTCTAGGCTAGCATGGAGTAAACTTGTAGCTTGCCTCAATATGCCTAGCAGTCAATGCTCTTCGGAATATATATTATTTTCTTATACAGATGACTGTCAAAACTTTCTTGTCGTGGTCATTTGTCAATGTGAAATTAGCCCGCGTGGTCCTAATTATTCAAGTGGATTATGTGATTTCTTTGTATGCCAATCTGCCTTGTGCAACCGTCATTGCTTGAAATCTCACAATTTTAAAAGATTCATTTGGATCATGACGTTGTGGCGTCAGCGTATTCATGGTATTCCTTCATGCTTGTGCTTTGATGGTTGCTACCTATTTTTGAACTGTTTAGCTATTTTTTTCTGTAGCTAATTATTTTAAAAATATAGTGCCTTTATTAAAATAATATCTGCTCGTTTTTGTGCAGAAATAAAAATGGATGATTCATATACAAAGTCTGACTTTGATATTTCCGCACCTGGGCCTACCTGTGTGTCAACTGACATGCGTGATCGCTTGGTAATTTTAGCTTTAAGTGCAACATCTTGTTTTTTTTTGTACCGTGCAGATTTCTTGTAGCTTATAATTTTTTGTTTTTAAAGGGCTTCTCAGAAAAGGTAACAGGCTGCAGCTCGAATATAGTATGGTTGGGTGCTTCTTGGACATGCAGTAAACAGCTTAAGCACTATGGTTCCTTCTCACGCGATGGGACCACCATACTTGTGAGCTTTCACACGTAATCTTAGTCCTTTTATGGTCTGGTTATTAAATTTTGTCATGCTTCTGACATGAATGAGTTTAATCATCTGCAGATTCATTCTTTTGTCAATGTATTGTCCAAAGAAGAGAACCATTACCTTGCATACTTAGAAGATATGTACGAGAATAGAAAAAGTCAGAAGAAGGTTAGAGTTAGGTGGTTTCATCAAAGTCAAGAGGTGATGGCCAGGATTAACATCCCATTGCCTGCCCCACTGGCCAAGGAGGTTTTCATTACTCCATATGTTCAAGTCATTAGTGCTGAGTGTGTGGATGATCTTGCTACCATTTTGATCCCTGAGCATTATGATAAATGTTTGGCAGCGGATTTTTCTACTTCTGAAGAAGCCCGTATTTGTTTTAGACAATTTTGCAATAACAAAGTCAAGCCCTTCAATCTCACTAAATTGCAGGGCTACTATAGCCAAGCAGTTTTCTTACAGATAGATCCCAATGCTTCTGTTAATTTGAAGAATCACACTGCAGAAGATGAAGATTACATCCCTGGAAAAAGGGGGAAAAGGATTAGAAGTTGCTCAGCACGTCAGAGAACTGAACTAAATCGTTTGGATTTGAAAGATTTAAATGGTAAAGGGCAAATTGCTCTTGAGGAATTTGAGTACCCAAACAGATTAAAGTATTTAACTAAGCTTCCATCTGGGACAAAGTACTTCAGTAGTCAATTTCATCCTTTTCCACCATTTAAGATGGATGAAAAGATTGAATTACTTTGCCAAGATAGTGGAATAAGAGGATGTTGGTACCGGTGTACTGTTTTAGAATTGTCTCGGAGGCGGATTAAGGTCCGATATGATGATGTCCAGGATGGAGATGGTTGCGGCAAGCTTGAGGTATTTATTAGTTCTAAGGTCTTTTTTTTTATTTGAACTGTGATGTATTATTTTTTTGCAAATGATTTGGACAACAACTGCTGATGCAATTTTCGGGTCTGGACTAAGTATTTTCAATCAATCTTACAAGATTATGAAATAGTCTGTTTACATCGAGGATCTTTTAAATGCTCTTTGTTTGACATGTGATATTTAAATTGTTTGTAGATTTTATGTATCCGTATGAGCCAAAACAGTGAGGGATGCTGCTGAAATACTGAAAATTTTGACAGATTAAATCCTTTTGTGCTTGTCTTATGGCTGATATGTTCTGTTCCTCTAGGCTCAACTAAATATATCGCTTACCTTACATCAACCATATATTGAAATTTAAATCACGGATGAAGGGTTGTGAATCCTATTTTGGTTTGTTGTCTACCATTAACTGAATCATTATTCTCTCTCTCTTTTGAAACCATACACTGAATCTTTCCTTGTTTGGCTTTGATTTTATAATTTCTTGGTGTAGGGTTTTGAAATTGGCTTGTTCTTTCAATGTGTCATCTTGATTATGTTTTGAATAACTAATTGTTCTTGTACATTTTCATGCATCTCGGCTTTGGAGCGGTGAAGAAATGCCGAATGAGTTGAAGTATTAATCAAGTTGTCGGAGATTGAGGATTATCCAAAGCCGCTTTTGTTTAGAGGCGGTCAATAAAGTCAACAAAGGTCAAGATGCTAGCACACCACCAGTCGAATTGTATAAAACCTTGGCTTTTCTTGTATTTTTGTGTATGCCTTTGTTGACTTGTTTGATTGTCTCCACATAATCGCGCCTTGGGGTAGCCCTCAATCTCTAACTACTTCAGCAAAACTTCAGCCCGTTTGGCATTTCTTCATGGCTCCCAAGGCCGGGATGCGTGAAAACATAACACAATCACACGAGCTTAACCAACACGGTGCTCCTGATTCGTTTTCCTTAAAAATGTGTTCATTAGTATCTGTTAGCAATGTCATTCACTAATTTAACTTTAAATTACTAGTTCTAAGGGCCTTGATTATTTTTCTAGAAAAATTTCTTCATATCAGTTCTGATTTTAACATTGAAAATTTTAGAATTTTCTTTCAGACACTTCTGTTTAGGTCTGAACTTGATTGTTTTGCCACTTTGACTCTGTTTCCCTTGGATCATGTCAATGTTGTCAATATTGCTGCCCGAAAGTTGAAGGATCCCAAATATTTGTTTCTTATTGTTCTTTTATCTCAGCATTGAGTTTTATAATTGTAGGTAGTTAAAATGCTGTGAGCAGGACAATTATTTTGTAATGCTTTCATAATGGTGTTAGAGGAACCTTGTTCTGATCTATATCAGGTCTGCATTTATGGGCGATGTTGTCACATGAAGTGATTACTATTTCTTGGTTTGCATAATAGAACAATTTCTGGGATCAAGTGTTTATTTGAAACGTGATTTTGATGCTCATATTTTTGTTCAGGAATGGATCCCTGCATATAGGGTTGCAGCTTCTGACAAACTGGGTTTGAGATGTGAAGGACGCCTTACTCTACGTCCTTGTCCTCCAAAAGGGAATTTGACTGACAAGTGTATTTTGGAAATTGGAACACCTGTAGATGCTTGGTGGAATGATGGTTGGTGGGAAGGAGTGGTAACAGGGCTTGAAAAATATGGAAGTGATGCTTTACTGCTGTACTTTCCTGGTATGATGATTTTGACCTTTTGAATTATAAACTACATTTACTGAAAATTATCTTCTTGTATCCATTTCTTCTGTCCTATCCGTTAAATGCAGCTAACTGCATTTTCCTTATTGGTTAATGTAAAAAGTAATGGCATTGGTTGCCTCATCTATTGTCATTTTTATCTGATGTTGCTAATGTTTTCCTCCCACATCTTGCTAACATTTCATTCTTGAAAGGATCCTACAATAGGATTTTCTTTACTTGGAAAAGCATTTCTGTCAAAATTAAAGTTATATTGATTTTCCAGTTTTTAGCTGAACCTTATAGGATGTCACCGGGAACGTGAATGGTTTTGCACAGACTGTCCAAGACGGCAAAGATACAATCAGGAGGCAATTTGGTCATGTCTTCTTTTTTAAAACTCATTTATTCCTCGTCATGATCAGAAGGGGTTGTAATGGGAAGAGCATCTAATGCTAAAACTTGCCTCCTTGTTTTTGCCTTGATTTTTTGTGATTGATTTGGACGCAAAAGCAATCAATGGGTGACACAAAATCAATGTCGCCACTCTGGCCTAGCTAGGTTAAGGTGTTGAGGATGATTATGATGTATTGCTGACAAATTTATTTTGATATTTGGTGCTAGTATTGTTGATTAATGGCTTATCTTTATCAAATATTTCACTGTGAAACACCAACTAAAATCTATTATTACTATTTTTAAATTTTCCATTACAGGTGAGGAATTCTTCCGTGTAATGCTCAAGAAAAATCTGAGAAAATCTAGAGATTGGTTTGAAAGTCAGTGGGTTGAAATTGGAGCCAAACCTGATATACTATCAGTCATCTCTGCTGTTAGTCCGGGAACTAAACTGTCCTGGTGCACAACGGCGATCAAGAGTGCCGAATCTGGGGGATCTGAAATATATGCCCGCGAGCCCCTACCTTCAGAACATGAATTAGATGGAAATAAAAGATCATTGACATCAATGGCTGATAATGATGACCTGAAGTCAAGGAAGAGATCTTGTCCAGAGGATGAAGATGTTCAAGATGGACTTGCTGATGGTGGTGATGCTGATGGTGTGACCAACTGCAATGATGATGGTGGTTACACTGAATTGGTTATGAAAAATGAGGGACTTGTTGCTTCTGGCCAAGCATGTGGAGTGGCCGTTGCATCGTAAAAGTTTGTTTGTAGATTAATAACATAACATCTCGGCTCACACGCTTCGAAAGAGAAGGGATGACGAAATGTACTCATCATCATAGTTCCTTACTTTTGGTGGCGTGGATTCCATGTACATAGAATATATATGCATTATGACAACAATTTTAGTTATTTAGAGAGATTTTTCTATTGAGGAAGAGATTGTGTTACTGGGAGGTGTACAGCTATATTGGTTACATATATGTATGTTAGACTGGCTACACTGGAGAAGACTGGTGATATACTATATGTCAATCACCAGAAGGGTGCAGTAACTTTTGTACCCCGAATCTTGAAGGTTAAAGACTGGCGTGTGTTTAATTTAAGCGTTTGTATATGATCTTCGTATCAAAATGTCGACACTATATTCTAGGCTTTAAGACTGCATTTCTTGAAGAAAATTTTCCTTTTACTGTTACGGCTTTTTGTAAAGTATGTTTTCTGCATTCCTCCATGCAAAAAGTGCGTTTCTGGTTACTGGGTGGATGAAGAAATGTCTAGACTAAAAAAGTTTCAATTGGCTCTTCAGTACGTCTCTCTTCTCAGCGATCATAAATGTAAAAGAACAAATATTGACTTGTGTGTGTCTAGTTTCCACCGTATCAGTCTGCTTGGTGAGTGTGTGACGGTAAATATCATGTCAACCATGCAAGAGTAATCATCACCATCGTATGTCACTGCCTTCACTGGTTTAAATGTGAGAAAGCAAAGAGACGATACACGTCACAATTCGAGAGCAGCGGCCAAAAAAAAATAAAACGAAACAAGTGAAGTCATAGTCTTATCCAGTAATCTCCATCAATAAAATCTCTTCCCATAAAAGGCTTTGCTTGTTCATAACCGAGCGACTTTGCCCATGGAACTCTCCCTCTCAAGCTTGCTCCTCTTCCCGAGCAGTTGTACTCGCCGAACATCACAGTCCTGTTCAATGTTACCAAACGAACGGTAAAATTTCAAAGCTAGAGTTGTATCAATCGTCAATGCTAGCGATGATTGAAGACGAGGCTATAAGGAGTGAGAGAAAATACCTTCTTCTTGTTGGGTCTCCCCAGTCATACCATCCTCGTGGGTTGATGATATCTTCAAAGCTACACATGGAGAACACGATGGTGGCATATCGACCCCAGGCTCTTCCCAAGTAAATGGACCCCGAGCCTCTTATATTACATTTTACGAAGGAGAAGCCTGCATCCTCCCAAGGTTCGTTTCTTTGAGACGCTGCTATTGCTCCATAACTCGAAGCTGTGGCGTTGATACTACATTTCTACACTTGCATCTTACCTCCATTAGTTACTTTAGCTAGCTTTCTAACATCATAATAAATATTGATCAGAAACCAAAAGTACCTCATACAAGGACCTGCCCCGACCAAATATGAAATCAATGTAGCCTTCAATGTAACATTGGCGAAAATAATGTCTTCCATAGTGATCAAACAATGTGTCCTGGGAACCCTTTATGCCACATCTGAAGAACATGCACTTGTCACCTGACACTCTTAGTGCAACTGCTTGTTGCCCGTCCGAGCCAGGGACTGCTATGGTAGCAGTGTTCTAGACACAAAGAAATTGCACACTTATATGATCCTTTTTACATATAATCTAGTTGTTTACTTGTTTAGTAGAATCTATATGAATATGTACCTCGAACGTAATTCCATAGGCAGTGAAGTAATTAGATTCTACAGCAGTTGTTGCAGATTTAAGCGTTCCAATGGCCTTTCCTGCGGCGTCCCGGTCAGAAGCTTTAGAGTTCCATGATATTATTGTTTGTGAACTATGATCTCCAATGAGTGATATGTAAGGTTTGGTAGTTGGAATCACCACCTTCTCCCTGTTTGTTGAGATTGGAAATTCACATCAGCTACCACGACCATGATTTATGTATTTTTTAAAAAAAATGGAAGAGTTGATCAACTATAAACTTAACGTGTTCCAGCATTTTGTACATCGTAAAATTGACTAGGCAAGGAACTACAACTGAAAATCTATTGTATTCAGATTTAAGACTAAATGCCAAGTGAGGAACAAAGAAGGAATTAAGTGAAGAGACCTGTAAACGCCAGGGCGAATGACAATTTTTACTCTCTCTTTGTTTCCATGAGGAACCATATCAACACCACCTTGAACAGTGACGGAGTCCCCCGTCCCATCTTTGGCCACGACAATTACATCTCTTTTCCGGGTTACACCAGCATCAAACTTCCCATACTGATCTTCTTTCTCTCTCACACGAAAATCATTCCAAGTGATGAAATCGCGGGAGTACCCATGAACCCGGCCACCAGTCATGATCATCCCATACATAAACAACACTACTGCAACCATAGAGAGAAGCCCCATCTGCTAGATAGATCCTCTACAACTATAGCTTTCTTTCCCTGATTGAGAAAAGGCTTGTAATGGAATGGAAGATAAACAGAAAGAGGTTGAGGGGGCGTGGGAAGAATGAAGGCAATAAATATCGGTGAGGTCGTGGGAGCGGGAGCTACACTTTGCTAGCAGGTTATACTCGTAGTTTAATGATCATAAAATAGAGGGTGGCCATTAAAGAGAACGTAGGAAAGGGAAGGGGAGGATACAATATGGGAGGGAAACATTTTTCAGGGTGGGGAGAGGTTGGTCATGTAAAGGAGCACAAAATGGTGGAAATGGGGAGATATGAAGAGAGATAAAGGAAGGGTAACGACAAGGTAGTTGATGGGTAGATAGAGAGGGTGACGGTTACTTTTATCTATGGATATATCAAGGATGACGTTGCTTGTGTAGACTTATATTTGAGTTAGATCTCGATGTTAACTACAAACATTAATGTTATAAGTTAGCACGTCGATGGACGTGGTGGACGTGCATGGCTATACAACTTCAATTCTTTGTTTACAACTTGGCCGAGTCGGTGGAGATGTGTATGGCAAAGAGCAGAATGATCTCCAATTGTTTGTTTATGACATAGTTTGTAGTATATATTTGTAGCATCTCTGTGTCTCTTTTGTATGTGTTGAAATAAGCATGGTCTGTGAGTGAATGTGTGTTTCTCAAATCTAAGCACCAAAGATGGACATGAAAAGACGAATTTTCATGCACAACAGCGTTTAAGGTCGTCATGTTAAAATAGCAAATCTATATTAATATTCTAGTTAATTATCATGTACCTAGCATCTTTCTTGTGCTTTGATAAATGAATTGTGATCATTAAGTTTGTTGATTAGTGTGATTCAATATTGAAGCTAATTAATGGAACAGTCATTTTTTTCATTTTTAATAGAGTAGAAACTAGAGGGCAGCCTAGTCCTTTCTCCATCTCTTTGATTTTTCTCCATTTTTACTGATCATTCGAACACCAAAATCCACCAAATTTGTCCATATGTTATTTTTACCCCACAGATAAAGTTTTTTCATAGTTATATAAAAAGAATGTTTGAGCCTTAATAGGTTTAATTACATGGGGGATATATATTTCACTGTGAAAAAAGAATTTCCTCATGTAATTTTTTTTCTTAATCGAGAACACAATTTAATTAAGGCGATAATTATATGTTGGAAATGAATTCATGGGAAATTCACTTCTATACTAAAAAGTAGCTTAAGCAATTGATGGATAATTATAAATTGGGATTAAGTCACAAGAGTTTGGTTAGTCACCTTTGAGAAACAAACGCACCTAGAAATTCCTTATGATTGAGGCCCAGGACCCATAATTCATTCTAATTCTAACTCCATTCAAGGTTGGCTCTGACACTTACTACACCTTTCATTCACAATTACCATAACATGGTGCTCTACAACTTTATAAGTGCTTTGGGTTTGGGCATAACTGGCCCAAAAAAACAAACGAAAGTGGCAAGAAGCCCCATAGTGTAAATAGTCACCCTTGGCTAATAATTTGTATGTATGCATGTCATGCTGATAAAATACAATTACCCAAAACCCAATCTGAAATCGTCCATACATCAACCCCTATTAATCCAAATTCATTATTAAGTATCAGCCACAATTCCAAGATGGGCTTGTTGCCTTGGCGCAGGTATAGCGACGACTTGGAGTCAATTGGGAAGCTTCGTTTGCACCGTCAATCCTAATTTATGTTTTCGTAAGGGACGAAGAAGAAAGACTTTGAATTTTCAGTCTGGCTAAGTCATTTGGGTACCATGCTTGACTAACAACAAGGCATGTCTCCATTTTTTTTCATATTGTAAGCGAATCTTGGTGAACTTCTTGTCATCTGGGTTGGACATTTGTGTAGTTAGTAATAAAAAAGATGAAATGAACGATGTCAAGTTGGTTCGTTAAGGGAACTTTGAGCCAATGAAATGGAACATCATAAGTCACATTACATAATATAATTCGCCGGTACAACGACATTGGGAGTCGATGGAGATACAATCCCAATCTGTTCTCTCATTTTCCTAATGAAGTTCTCAAATCTCTCATCAGATTCCTCTTCTGAAACTGCCATGCCTTCTTCTTCCTCATCATGCTCTTGCTCTTCAATTTGGTCTTGATCCATTTCTAAATCAGCAACCATATTCTTCAAAGACGACCCGGTACCAGTACTCCCTCTTCCAACTTTGTCATCAAAACTAGGCTTCACAACTGGTTTGAGACCAAAACCATCCTCTTGCAAATAATGAGCAGAGTAACTCCCCGAACCTGGCAGCCGAGAGACACATAGGATGATACAATTGCAGAGAAGGAACACCATTTTCTTGTCCACAAAGCAGTCACCAGCAGAGAAATCCGACGCCAACAAAGCCAGCAAAAATTCATGAACAGACTCCCAAGAAGTGTACATGGATGGGAAGTAGGCGAACAAGAAAGATATGCTGGAAACAGAGATAATAAGTTGTAGAGCTCTTGCCACCCTATTGAAGTTGAGCAAGGCCTCCATGAGAAGTGAGGAGGAGAGGTGACGAGAATCTAATATTGGGCAGTTTTGTGGGTGTGATGTGAATATGTATGGGATGAATGGGTGGAGTACTACATATATATACATATATTAGCTATGGGTAATCATTGAGAGAGTTGAAAATGGCGCCAGAGTCGAACATAATGAATTTCATTTCTACCATCGCCGCACGAAAAATATGATGGACCTCATCCTCCACATGATCACGTCGATTCAAAATTCCTGTTGAAATTGGAAAAGATTAATTAATAATGGGTTTTTCACTTTTATACTTTGGAACCGGTGAAGATGGTGTTATTATTGGTCTCCATTAATACACAAAATACAGTTGGTTTTAGCTCACCTTTTACTTGGTCCGGGATTGGCAGGCTCAATGGGCCTTTCATTAGCCCAGTACGGCCCTTTCCTAGAGTGGGCTTGGACCTGGCCGGCCTGGTCTTATCTTAAAAGAATAGGCGGTGAAGTTTAGAATGACAAGTTTGTCTGCCCTTCTATGCAAATTATTCAGTCTGGGCAAAATGATTTGCTTTCGAAATCTTTAATAATAAAGTATTATTAAAAATCGTTTAAAAATTCTTATCATAAAAATCATGTCAATGCATTTTTATGTACAAATCCTTTTTTTTTCCATGGATAATAGAATATTTAATTTTTGCCAAGCTTGAAGCACTAATTAATGAGACATTGAAAACATTAATTGATAGAGAAGATTAGATACTAGTTACGTGAAAGAGTTCAACTCTTACAAATGGTTTGTCAAGACTTTCGTTGATGAAGCATTCTTTAGCATTAATTATAAAAGGATGAATACTAACCAACAAACATCATCCCAGTACATTTATTTTAAAATCGTTATATCACGATATCCCCACCCAGTTAAACATATCATGTTTAATGCAATATCAACCACCAAACAATGAGACAATTAAACTACTAATTAGAAAATTTTAAAGATTGCATGTTGAACTGTAGCAAGGGCCAATCATTTGGTTGGTTTGGTAAAAACCCAACCGAGCCACTTACATAACTAACCGAATTGAGGTAGCTTGGTTAACTAAAAAAAATTAAAATTATAATTTTTTTGATAAAAAAATTATAGTTAATAACCAAATCGAATTTAGTTTAATTTGGTTTTAACCAAATTTCGACCGATCTATCCAAAATGATAAATAGTATTTTTTTATTATTAAGTGTTCATTATTTAATGTTTACTCTAATTTATAAAAAAAATATTTTAAAGTTTTATTTAATAGTTAGGGGCTAATTATAAACTTATCTAGAAAAATTACATGTATAATATTGTTTTAGTTGGGGACATTGTATAATAGGTATACAATATATAATATATTAAACTTTTATCTCTTGTACATTATAAATTAATCATTTTCAATAAATTAAACCAAAATAATAATTTTATAAATTTAATTATATATCATGACATAATGGAAATACATAAAGTGACAGAAGTGATGCAAATAGGATCCTTTCTATTTATTAATTTATTTGGTTTGACTTGGACAAAAAATCCACTAAACTGATATAACTAAATTTAATTGATTTTTAGTTTCAACCAAATTAAAACTAAACCGAATTAGCATAATACCAAACCAAAGTATCGAAAAAACCATACTCATCCTAACTGTAGCTAGTCAAAAAATATTCAGTTGTAAAATTCCAACCAAAACATTACTCAAAATTCTGCTTCAGCCTGCCTGAACTTACATAAAAAAAATAAAAAATAAAACAAAAACATTGACTAAAAAAAATTAATATTAATCAAGCCAAATAATCCAACAAAATGCATAAAAAGTTTGTTCGTCAAACTTTCACCAACAAATACCAAATACTGTACAAGATTTTTAATGACGCTAATATTAATTATGCCTAAAATGCATTTGGGTATTTGTAAACTTATTCGATACTAAGTGGATATTTTAATATAAAAAAAATTTCACTTAAAAATATATATTTTGCAATAGAAAATTCTTTATAAAAATTTTAGAAAAAATTATGTTTGGTAAATTAGGAAAAAATATTATTTTTTAATATTTTGTGAATGTTTCTCAATCTCTGCCCTTTATATTTTGATAACGTTTTATTAAACGCTTTTTTTATCAGTTCCGTCGTCACTAAATATTTTTACATACAAAAATTATGAATTATTAAAAAATCCGATTCAACCCAATAGCACATTTTTTCTGACCTGGATCAACCACCCCCAACCTAACGAAAGCCATCAAACTAATAATAAAGCATTTAATAATTACTTATAGAAAATTAAATAAGCATTTAATAATCAGTTAGAGATGATTAAATGCTAATCAGCTAATCAATAATTTGTACTTTTTTTGACAAAACGCCGTTACTCGGCCGCGGGGCCAAAGCTTCCCTCGTTTCCACCCCCAACTCCACGCAATCTTCTTCTTCTCCACCAAAAGAAAAAAAGTTGCGATCTTTGACTCCTCCGAGCCGCCGGCCCCCCCCCCCC